>KL287408.1:19995-36250 GCA_000699545.1 Podiceps cristatus | reverse complement strand
AGAAGGTCTCCCCTCAGCCCCTTCTCTCCAGGCTGAACCCCCCCAGCTCCCTCAGCCGCTCCTCACAGCACTTGTGCTCCAGACCCGTCCCCAGCTTCATTGCCCATCTCTAGGCGCTCTCCAGCATCCCAGGGTCTTTCTGCATGATGATGCAGAAGGATAACTCACAGGGCATGGATGGACACAGCCTCTTCAGGAAGGACAAGCTGGGATAGCGAGGATGAGTTGTCGTCCTTCATGCGAGAGCACAACGGGCACACACAGGGCACAGGCCAGGCTGGATGATGAGCCAGCTGAGAGCTTACAGGTGAGGATTAGCAGGCCAACATACACAGGTGAGGTGTCCACCACAGACCACCTGCCCAGGAAGTACATAAGGAAGAACATAAGGAAGAAGCCCCGTGTTGGCAGGCCCTGGTCCTCAGGGGGGACTCAAACCACCCAGTCAAACCAGTACCTACTGGAAGGACAAAACACAACAGGGCACATGCCATGCATGAGATTTCTAGTACTGACCTCATTTGGCCTAACAAGTGCATTCCAGTTCCTCTTCTTTTTTCCCCAGTTCATGCATAGGCCAGTTGGGGTTTGGGAGGATTTGGCCATCGCTCTCTTAAGCATTTCAGCTTCCAGAGTAACGATACCAACTCCCATCACCACAACGCCCCGGCCTCTGTAGGATGCTGAAGAGTCAGTCTGCGTAGGAAGCACTGTCAGCACGTTTCACTTATCTTACTGCTCAGACTTCTGGTTTTCCGTTCCACTGACTGAAGTTAATGCCACATTTACTGTTACGTCCATTTCTCTATTTACCCTTATTTTCTTAAGCATTTAAGCTGCAGTCCCCAGGCAACAACTCATCCCAATGCAACAACTGCTCTGCCAGTCAAACGCTCAAAAAGCCACAGATATTCATTCTCCAACTGAACTGCACAAATTATCCAAAAGGTGCACTTGTTATTAAGTAGCTGACATTCCAATTTCATCTCTTTCCGCTGCTATCTACAGTGGTAAAAACAACACAAAACTCGGTCTTCCTCCGAGATTACCTGGTTACATGAATGATATGAAAATACACTGCAGTTTGGTGTGAGAGGGTGGGAGATGCTGAGAGTATTAAAGTCTTTCCAGTAAAACTAGTAGAAACAGAAAGTCAATCTGTTGGGCATCATCTGGAGAATGAGACTCCAAATCTGAGTGCACATTTGTGACAGTAAACTGCCAGCGGATCTGTTGGGCTACCAAATTGCTCCCCTATATTTGAAGAAAGCAGAGGTTCAGCCTTCTACCACGCTCCAGGCAGCCAGCAGACTGCTTTGTGGGTGAAGCATACATCAAAAACAGCAGCTCACTGTGAATCCTCCCTGTTTCTTAGGTACATCTAATCTAAACCTACCCTGTTTTAGTTTAAATCCATTACCCCTTGTCCTGTCACCACTGTCCCTACTGAAAAGATTCTCCCCCTCTTTCCTATAGGCCCCCTTTATGTACTGGAAGGCCGCAATCAGGTCTCCCTGCAGCCTTCTCTTCTCCAGGCTGAACAGGCCCAACTCTCTCACCCTGTTACTTTAACCGTGATGAAACAAATCCTTTTCATTACAATTATTAGATCAAGAAATGGGGAAAAAGTCAACAGCATCACTTCTATTAGATTTTAAGCAGTAAGTTATTAAAGAAGCTCTTTCAATGCTCAAGACAAATGGACACAATGACAGTGTCAATGGCCTGAGCCAACAGGAGTGATCCCAGCCTGGTCCCACCCTGCCCACCGGTGTCCTCAGCAAGTGTACCACCAGCTCTGGAGGCAGAGCATTCCCCTGCTTCCCTCCACACCACCAGCCTTCCCTTCACTTGGGATAAATCCCAAATTCCACAGCCTGGGTCAGTTGTGAGTGCTGAACGACCTGAACCAGCGCATCATCCCACAGTCACATTGTCACATATTTCTGTCATTAAATAGACAACCTTTCTGCTGGGTTCTGGGCACAAAACCAGGCTGTTGTATCCCACACATGTTAAATCCAGGTTGTCAAACAGAAATTTCCAAATCTCCATCAACTGAGCAACTGCGTGGCATTCCCCCATCATACTTTCCCCTCCGAGAACAATCATGTATTACCTGATGTGGATTCTTCCAGCAAGTTGAAAAATATCATGGTGTTTGTCACAAATTACTTGATTTTTCATTTTTATTTTGCATGGTCTTTGCAGACATAGCATGTTATAAATACAACATTTGTAAAAACTCCACAGCTGAAACAATACCTCATTTTAAAAGTGCATGTCAAACACAGATTTCTGACTTTTTCACATTCTTATGCAACTGATCAATAACACTGAATCTAATAAAACTAGTGCTTTTAAGTCTTTGGAGGGGAGAGGGGGGAAAGCAGCAGAATGTATTCTTCCAGACATGAATTTTCCAAAAGAGTCTGTTAAAAAACATGCTGCATCGATATCTGGTTAATATACAGAGGGATGTGTGTGTGTATATATATATATATTTATAGGCTCGCAGATAGAGCAAAGAACTCTAAGACCACGTTAAGATGAAGGTGATCTACTGACCCAGCTGGCAGAGTTAGCCAAATCTGTCAGGAAAAAGGTGATTTGTTCTCCGGCATCAGAACCACAGTTAAAAGCAACACTTCAAAGCATTATTGACCAGACAGTAGGTAGCACATTTCCTTCCCCTAGTGATCGGAACTAAATGTTTTGATGTATAACCATGTTCTAAACATAAAGGCACAATTAACGGAGGAAGAGGAGAAGTGATCACTGTTCCTTCAGAGGTGTACAGGCTGGGACTGCAGGACCTTGGGCCACCTCAACTAGATCAGTGATAAAAGGGCCAACATTAGACAAGCAACTGGGGGAACTTGCTTTCCCTGAACAAAGGTACATCTTATGATCAGACAAGGCAACAAAAACCAGTGATCATTCAGCTGAAACAATAGATTTACAGGCTCATGGTTCATGCTTTGGCAAGAGAATTTTAACATGAGATCATCAAATTTAATACAAGTACCTTCTCAGCGGCATCTAACACCCTCTCGTGCCATGCCTAGCTAGGAAGAAAAGAATAAACTTAAGTGGTGGGTGCCCACTTGTTAAACTACAATTTCCTAAACAACCAGACTTTCAGAATTAAGGAATCCTATCTAGCATGAATGTAACTGACTGTTCCCCTCCCAGACACTGGGGATCCAGAAAATCCATCTTTTGATTTAAGTCACTCGACTTAAGAACTTGGCTAGAAGTGACTTGCATTTAATCAAGCTATATAGATGCAGACTCACTATTATTTAGAAAAAAAAAAAGGAAAAAACAAAGTTCTTTATTTCAAATTTTAGTTTGTATTTACAGAAGTGGCAGAAGATTGCAGGTATGCCTTTCAACTACAGATTTCTGTGGGATAGCAAAACAAAAAAAAAAGTCACAATTTAAAATACTATCTTTCCAAATACAGTGACTTCACAAGTCTCCAAAGACACACTCACGTAAGATTTTAGAGGTATTGTGGTTAAGAAAGTCAAAACCCCTTTTATACACAATCCTTCACTCACTTTGAACTGGCCTGAGTGATGACACGTTGGAAAATAAAAAAGGCACTAAGCAAAAACTTAAGATGCTACAGGATGAGCTTTGCTGTCTAGTGATTCGTACATGTAGCCTCAGGTATCCTCCTTTCAGATATGCACGATACACAGGAAGATACTCAAGTGTTTTCAGTCAACGAAAACCGAGCAGTTCCACAGGCCTACAAGTCAAAAGAAAAGAAAGAAAACCTTAAAGAGGAGAAAACTTGCCAGTGTGCAGTTCCCATTTATACTTCGGACTTCATTAAAGCGGAACTCTGAAGGTAAAAATTACTTGTGCAATAACATCATTATATGTAAACCAGGGTAATCAGCATTGCACGACGATTCTGCGAGCTCAGTGCTGCTATCGTATGCTGTCCAAATAATGCACTTCTGGGTACAGAGTGTTAATAAGGAGAGCCATGAGATTATTGCCATCTCGAAGACAATGTTCTGGATGCTTGATGAACTGAGAAGCCTGGGAGAGCTGCTCTTGATAGTCCATATATTGTTTGTTTGATGCCATAGCTTCAAGAGCATTCAGTGCCTATAGACACAAGGGAAAAATCCTGTTAGCTGCGTGTACTTTGGTCCAGAACAAACCATTTCATGAGCCATCATCTTCGCAATTCCACTAGAAGGTCCTTATCTACTAGAGATCCTGGAGTATTTGGAAAACATTTGTAAAATACAATCACTTAATAGTGCTTCAACAGTGCTCTCATTTTTCAAGCTGTTCCTTCCTCAAGATCAACACAACTCTTCTATCAAGGCTTGCTAGGATTTTCTAACCCAAATACTGTCAAATCTTTACCTCATAAACTCAAGACATGGTTTCAGGGAAACGACACCAAAATACAAACTGCACCACACTGAAATATTAATTTTGGAATGTTCTGATGAACTCTGACTTCCATAAAAGTAATTTTTCTCCCATTAATAACATTGTAGAGACTATGACAAGACAGAAGTTAGATGTAAAAGAGGCTATGCAGAGCCTATGCTGGCAGTACTAGCCAGGGCAAAATGTTGGAACTAAGTCTGAACAAGTTTCATTCAATTCTTAGAGAAGAGAAACAAGTTGTACCAAGTTAATTTGCTTTGTTTTCTAATCAATTCTTCCTTCCTCTTCTCATGCACCTTCTGACACAATAACGTGGTCAATGCACATGCTAAAAAAGAAATGTTTGTTTGTCATAAGGCTTTTAAGCCCTGATCTCACATAAACAAACGTGAGCCTAGTCCTGCTTTATCACCCAAAAGCAGGGCAATCACAGCAGCAGCGTTTTTTTCCTGTTTGTTTTAAATTCCTCCTACCTGTCAGTTCCAAAGTTTCTGAACTCAAGGTTTACACGGGCACAAGTTCATCTGCACCTTCTCGGTGTAGAAGATTAGAAACCGATTCCTTCATATTAATACAGAACGCTGTAATAAGGTTTTACCTAGGATCACTTTAGGTTAGGGCTCAGACACACAGTCCTGCTACCAGAGTTCAGACTCACATCATCACCTGGCCTATGCTGCACCTGGCCTTGTCCCTGGCAAATTCCAAGATGGTATTTTGACGTATAGCAAAACAGTGCACAAGTTGGTGATACATCCCCTTCCCTAAGATGACAAATGAGAGCAACAAGCTATTTCTGAAATTCAGAATTTAGAGCCAGGTGTAAAGCAGGAGCAAGAAAAGATTGAGAGCATTCAGCACCGATTAAAATCAACAAGTTGAGAGCAAGATTTAGCTTGAAGCAATGCTTGCAGTGACTCTTCGAAGCCTCAGCCCACAAACGGAGCAAGCACGCAAAGAGGGGCACGTCAAGAAGCCAGCAACTGGCACACGCTACCTGCTCGGCCTTCTGCGACAGCTTTGGCTCTGACCCCGCTTTCAGGCGGACTTGACTCTCTGCAGGAATCTGCACCAAGAGGAAGGCAGACAAACTGCGGGCAACCACCCGGAACCTTGCATGTGGAAAAGGACAGAGAGAGAAGGTGGCATCAATTTTGCAAGTCCTTGACAGCAGATAAAACTGGAAGTTCCAACCCGTGAGACACCTCTTGCATGAGGAACATAGTAAAGACTTTAGAGAGCCTTTTTCAATGCATTGGGGGGAGAGACATGGGAAATCACTTTACCTTATAGTATATCATACATACTAAAGGATAATACGACACCATACACATGAAATGTTACATCTGTTTCAAGCTTAGCCGCAGCCTTGAGGCCGCACATGAAACACTCCTCCATTTCACAGCCTTTGAAATATCCACATCAGCCAAATCAAGGGATGAGTTGAACAAGACTAAGATTTCAGAACACTTCTAACGAGACTGCATCCCAAGTGGCCTTTATAAACATACAGTTATGTTTGGGTCCTGCGTTGAATTGGTGTTCCACAAACATTTATGTATTTTTTTGTCCTTGGCATTCTTCCCATAGTGAACTTGGTGTTAATACCTAACAACCAAACTTGGTGTCTCTCTCTAGAAGGTCAAGTGAGTAACATGCAAGCACATATTTCTTTGAGCTTCTCTTAACATTTCTAACGCCTCAAGGTTAAGATGGAAAAGGCAATGTGTATGTGTGCATACAGAATTCTTGTGAGGTCAACTAGAACAGTTTTCTGCAGACCAGGTGAAAGTATTTTCCTCTGGCAAACAGAGGAACTGAGAAACTTCCCTGGAAGTGGACATTCAGCCAGAATCACAACTGCATTTTCTTTCCTTTTCCACCACAAACTTTACAGAAGTTTGTATTCACTTCTTAGCCAGATTCAAACACTCACTACGTGTTTTCTGGAATGGGCCCACACATCTTTATAGATCTGGGGACAGCACAGATTCAGAACATCTGGCATTGCACTGTGCAGTCTGGATCCCAGCTGCAGCTTTTTTAACATGATGACTCAAATCATTTAATTTACTGCACCTTCAACCCTTACCTGGGTGACAACGGAGACCTCCTGCCTAGCCCAATAGCACCAAGTATTCCAGAAGTCAGTCTCTCTTCAGCCAGCTGACTCTGCCTGACCTGGATTGACAGCAGCGTCCGGATGACAGATTCGAGCAGAACGGTGTCATCTTGCTCCATCTGAATCAAGGATAACTGCATGGCTTTATGCCACCAAAGAAACAGCTTTGCCTCTTCCTTTGCTGAGCTTTAGGTAAGATTTAGAGAATAAAATAAAACAAAATATAAATTAAAAAAAAAAAAAGTCAGATGCATATGTTAAGTTACATATAGCTTCCCATTAGGCTCATGAAGAATTCAGATGGTTAATTAACAGCTAATCTTACTATACAAGGAAAGAGTAACTACACTACCCCACGAGCAGTCATACTTCTGTAACTGCCATTACTATGGGTTTGATGCAGACATCAGCTACCAGGTTTCAAGGGCCTGTAAGAGGACAAAACAATGCTTCCGTTAAAGCCTTCTAACTGACAATAAATGATACTGCAGCCATAAGTGGATTTAAACTTCTGTAAGACTAAGGAATAAAGCTGTATCTCTACTCCTTGCTTTTTTTTTTTTTTTTTTAATTTACTTCCCAATAAAACACTTAGGAAGCACTAGCTGTTGTTTCCACAACAATTTAGACTTTTAATATGATCTTCTAAAAAGGAAACATTGAAGTTTTTTGTTGAGCAAAGCACAAAGTGAAGTTCCCCCTATGATATTTTTAATCTTTCCCCAAACAGTTTGCAGTTTACGTTAACAAGCTCAGATTTTCCACATAAAGCATCAGCACGAGTTTCCTTCATCAGACTATCCTCGCATTACCCCACCCAGCCATCTCCCATCCAGGCACCCTCAGCTTTGCTGCTTAGAGCAAGGTTTAGTTTGCTGCGTACGGTAGCTTTGCTGTCTCCTTCGCACTTTGGCAATCAAATTACTCCCGTGCCTACAAAAGTGAAAGTATTCTTTGGATTTCAAGAAACAATGGGAACGTGCATTTTCCCAAAGTGTTCTTTCACAGCAAATATGAACATTATCAACATTAATATGGAAAAATATTCACCACATTTGCTGAATTCTGGCATTTTCAGCAGCAACTGCAAATACAGTTGTTACAATTTAAGTACAAAGTATTATCATTTTAACCCCAAAGCTATCCATCCTTTCCCTGCTAGAACCCTGTTACCTGATAAACTGTTTTTCAGCAATATAGACCCCTAACTCTGGGCACCCCACCGGATCCACTGGGTTCAGATTTGGTTCAGAGCTGCTGACAGTCCCCACTGAGCAGCTTTGAACACCAGGTCTCTCAGTGTAAAAACCAGAGTATTTAGCACATAACTCATCCCACCTAGTGGACATTTTGGAAAGTGGAACCCACGGCAACTTGGGGTTTGTTTAATTTTAACTGAGCACAAATTCAGCTTGTCACCGAAACCAAGCTTCTCTGACTGAAAAGCGAACAAAACTGCACCAGAAGCGTTCAAGTAAATAAAATTCCTTCTGTTTAACCACAACAGCTATTAGTGTTGGCACTGGGGTCAGGCAGACTCCGTAATAGTGGATACAGGACTGGCCATTTCCTCCAGCAGCCCGGTGAAATCAACTCAATTAACCTGGCCACTTAATTATACCAGCTATACAACTACAGCCTTATTTAAAAACCGAGGCCAATTCAGAAACGTTGAGGTCCGTACCTTGGGTACACTTGCTCCAGCCATTTGCTGATGGTTAGCAAGATTTTCATTTCATTGGTAAGGGTCTGATCAGCGTTCAGGCACTGCAGCAGGTAGACATAGAGGGTCAAGTAGCTTCCTAAAGACAGACACTCCTGCAGGAATTCTTCCATGGTTAGCTCAGGAACTTGGAGGGAGGCAAGTATAGGGCCCCAGCCTAAATCCTGGTGGCGAGGATAATCTGTAAAGAAAACAAAAAGACAGAACAAAGAGCATGTGAGAAACGAGCGCTTGGTAAAACCTAGGAACTAGAGCTACTTCACTGTGTTCCTTTAAGTTACAGAATTCAGGCTGGTTTAGCTGTTTTCCAGGGGATCAGTTTGTCACGCAACTCTGATGAAGAGAAAGGAAAACCTCCGCTATCGTCAGGCACCTCCCTGAGGTCAAGGCAAGATATTTTCCAGACACTCAGTCACAACTAAATATGAAAACTCTAGTAATGGAATTTTAAGTATTTCCTTCCCATATACTGAAAACTGATCACATCGAATGTGGAAGAAATCAACATATAGTTCCACAAGAATTATGTAAAAAGAAACCTTCCCTCCCTAAAAAAACAAAATAAACAACCCACAAAAAACAGACACACAACAAAAAAAAGCAACCGACCAAAAAAACCACCCATGAAAACCAAAAACAAACACCACACACACATCACCAAAGAAACCTCACACCACACCACAGAATTTTGGAGTTTTACCAATTAATAGTATTTTTTTTTCTCAAATTAGCCCACAGAACACTACAGGAGGAGACAAATAATCTGTTTTTTTCTCTTGGGATTGTTCTTTTTTAAAGAAGTCCTCCCCTTTAGCCAGAAAAATGGCAACCATTACACAGAGCAAATCAGTCTTCACAGAGACGGGTACAGTTCTTAAGAAAATACACAATTAGAGCAGTTGAAAAGTCCAAACCACAACAGCCTAACTTTTCTACATCTAATTACTACGGCACATATATGTCTGACAGTTGGGAGCCATCAGATACAAAAAAAGGAGCTCCGATTATGGAAACGAGATTAAAAACCAGTTCCAGTACTGGGCAGCGTGCAGCTGTAAGGATTCCACACAATTCATATTTGATGGGCATTTGAGACTGACCGAAGTGTTTGAGACAAGCAGCAGAAGACGACAGACTCCTACCTTCGTTGAAGTAAGCAGTGATACAGGCTTCTGTCGTCTCCGCCATGTGTCGCACAGAGGCCAGGCTCTGACACGCTGCCGTCAGAAGCGGCATGGCCAGCAACCCGCGCACTCGGCCGTCGATCCACTTTCGTAAGCTCCCCCGTAGCGACTCGGCTGTTGCAACGCTAGAGTTGTTCATCATCATCAGCGTTTCTGTAAAGAGGCTGCTGAGGGCCATATGACGTGTCTGCAGATCCATATCTGAAAGTCAGAAATAAGAGAACCATTTCAGTAAATAGACACTAGAACCCAAATTCAGCTTCACCACTGAACCCTTTCTGTAGATACTGGGGAAAGCCCCTTGCTCATCCCACACTTCAATTCCTCGTCTGTACTTATCAAACTACAAGACGACACCGGTTCCTCGCAGTCTCTTCCCTCGATGAGATGGTTCAACCTCCATTAAATAGAGACAGCTGGTAAGACCGTACAGCAGAGTACACCAGAACCCAGCTTTCACCTAGGGTCTTCTACCATGATTGCAGTGCAAATAAATGGAATGATAAAGCACATTTACAGTCTCCAAGACAACCTGGGCATTAAAACACAGTTTAAAGCACTGCTTAGAGTGAAACAACCAAGTTCTTAGACGATTCAATTTGAAATATGATGGAGATGAGCCCTGCAGTGTTGCGATCCCCTCATGCATTTCCAGGAGTCTAGATCTCCTGCTAATCCCAGTGTTCAGCGCCAGAATATTTTTCTGAAATTCAATCCTGGCATTGCCTGAACACATTATCATGGGTCACCTGTAACAGCACCCTCAAAGCACAAGCATTTCCCGCACTTGGCTCTTAAAACTAACTACAGAGTAGGCCTTCACACATCTTGATAAAAAAAAGCCACCTTTGTCATAAAAGAAAATTCTCAAGCAACATCAGGCAGCGTAGAAAGAAAAATTTCAACTGGTTATGAAGAAAAGATGTGCACAAAGAGGGATTAATCACTGGAAAAACATTGCCCGAAGAGGTTGAGATCTCCACACTTGCAGATATTTGGAAGCTTGCCAGACAAGCCCCTGAAGAACCTGATTTAACTGTGAAGCAAGGCCTGGTTTGGGGAGGAGGCTGGACAACAGGTGTCCAGAGGTCCCTTCCAAATTAAGCCAGTCTGTCTGTATCTACCTACTAAGAAAAAAAAAAAAAAAAATGCCCCAAAAGTCACCTGTCATGGCACAGCTCTCAAGTAAGGCAAGCAATTCTTATCACAGACCAACCGAGACAGATAATGCCAGGAGGTTAACTGACTTACCTAAGGTCACAGCTAGTTTTACAGCCCAGTCCCACTCTACAGGCTGCAGACCACCGAGCAGGACCACCACTGGACACCTGACACGGGGCCCACCAGATCCCCCGGGATCCTGGCGCAGTGCCCGTGCGAGAAGCCCAGCTTTCTCCTCTCCAGCTGCTGTCACAGAAGGTGCTGCCCAGGAGGCTGCTCCAGAAACCTCTGCCAGCCCCTTCCGAACCTCACAGAGAAGCTAAATCCGGGCCACACCACCGTTTTCCTGACGCTCCGCATCAGTGATCCTCCTGCGCTCCACAGCCTGGTTGAGCAAGACGGACCATTCTGTCTTTCAGCCTTTTAACACACAGAAGTGTGCACAGAGGGTCACGAAACAGAGTTGCTCCTCTTATACTGGAGCACCTGTCTCCTCCAAAATTTCTTGGCTACAAGGAGTCTCGGCAGCAACAGGCAAGCCTTCGCTTCTCCTCGAGTCAAAGAACTGTGCTGACTATGGGGCTGTGCTAACAGAGCTTCCCCATGCAGCAGTACAAGTACCGAGACAGACAAGTTTTTGGACACTTTCTGTTCACTCTTGCTAGCACATCAGTGTGGGTCACAGGCAGGAAGAGACACGACTCCTCTGACAAGGATTTCTGTGTAGTACAGCGAGAAGACTGACTTCACCTGAAGTTTTAGATTGATAGAATAAACTCAGGGTGGCACTAGTACTAAAATTGAGATCAATATAAATGCTGTGGGTATGGACACCATATTACTAGCGAAAAATCAATTCCTCTACTTCAATACGGTCAGTTTTCCCAATTGCACAACAGTTTAGAATCCTTTCTAAGAACTCAGTCCCTCAGGGCCAAAAGAGTGTCATCCTTCCTTTTATAAAAGATGACAATGCCAAATAAAATTTAAAAAAACCCAAAAGATTTTAAAAGCAGAGAGCAAAACCAGCTCCTGTATGTCAGTCAGTTTTACTCCAACATAACCCTTGTTTTTTGTTGGTTCTGTCACTCAACAGCTCTTTAAGGTAACGTTCATATCTGTGTCTTGTGCTAATACACCACCTGTATATACATCATCAAAGCAACATACCCTCCTGCCCATAAGGGGGACCTTATAGTAATGCAAGTAATTACACAGCCACAGATGTTCAATCCATGCAGTACAATAAAGGATCTTGAAAGTTTGAAAGTAATTTGCTACTTCTTTAACACAAACCTGGAGGATTAAAGATGACTATATCATCTAGCAACTTGGACATTTCTTGTTCCAAAACTGCAAGAGTAATCTTTCCGCTTTGTTCTAAGGTGCTGAGAAATTGAACCACCTGGCGAATGTATGCTCGGCACTTCGGTGTTGCATCCTGTTAACCAAAATTAAAATCAATTAGATGAAAAAAAAAAACAAACCACACCTAGAACTCTTTTCACACTCTAGAATATACAAAAGCGGAACATTTCAAATGACAAGGACAGCTCAGAGACAGCGCAAAACCAGTTGTACTTACAAGGTGGATGTGACTATCCGAAGACGCTCCAAAGCCTGCTGAGATTTTCAGGAGCTTCACTATCAGTTCAGCTGCAGCATCCTTCGCAAGGATAACAGAGGGAGGATAGTGACTGTTGCAGTAGCTGATGATGCTTTGGTAAGACGAAATGCCCACAAGCTGCCAAGGAAGGGAGCTGGTCTGTCCAAGAAGATTTATGACTGGCGATTCCTGCAGATTTAAAGACATCGGTCTAAACTCCACCTTCTTTGCCATTTTAAATTAATACTCACAGTACTCAATATTGGAAGGAAGCTTCCAATATTTCAATATTTCCAAAATTTGGAATATTTTCCAATATTCCAATAATATTTTTCAATATTTCCAATATTCCAAATATTTCCAAAATTTCCAATATTCGAAAATTTGAAGGAGATGGAGCAGAAGCCCCCAGAAACAAATGACCACTGGGAGTCTGGCTGAAAAGCAACTCCTCATTCACGCAGCAAGCCAACACATGTATGTTACCTCTAACATTCCCATAACAGTACTCAGATTCCTGCAGCAGCTCCAACCAAGCACAAAAGTCAGTGAGAGACGTTAAAATTTGACATGTAAAGACAGCTAGAAAGAAACGGAGACCCTACAAGGTAAAATCATTTTTAAATGCCTTTTTTAAACTACTGAAATCTTAAAACCCAAACAAAACCACCAAAAAAAACCCAAAACCACACAACACAACCAACCAAACCCCAATAAACCAAACCAAAAAACCCAACTAAGTTCACAGTAGGACCAGAGACAGAAGTCAAGTCCCTCAACCTTCCATTCAGTGAACCTGGAGGACTCACCCAATTGCTTATTCTCACAAACCCCATTCTGATCAGTACCGCAGCCTACAGCGTCCACAACTCACACAGGCAGTGCAAGTGTGCAGGTGGAAAAGCCTCTCTGTCAACGAGCAGCAGAGTCTGGCCTCAGTTACCACCATCTTCCTTTCAAGGCTTCGTCCACGCCTGCAACACAAAATGGCACCCCCTGGACACGGAGAAGCGCCAAACCTCTACACGTTATAGAATGAAGAAATACTGGAATCGTGTCGACAGCCAACACGACCTGAAGACTATAAGGATCCAGAACTAACACAGATTAGACTACATCAACAAGAATGCCACACTGGTACATCAAGTACTTCTCAGGTTGCTCATGCGCTGGAACATAGGGCTGAGAAAGTTTGAAATGTGGGTCAAGACGTCACAGGAGCATTCTGGGAGGTAAAAAAAAAAAAAAAAAAAAAGAGTGACAGCATGTCAGTTTAACACATTGCTGGAGGCTAGGAGGGAATTCCTGAAGCTGACTCGTACAATGTACCAACAGGGATCTTTTAAAGCTTGAGAAGCTTCTGATAAGAAAATAAATTCAGGTGAAAGGACGTGAACTCTAGTAATTTTCCTAAGCCGGGCTACAATGTTGATCAAAAGTTGCTGGTGACATCTTGATGCAGCACCACGTAATGCCCCAGCGGAAATGGAAAGTCAACGATGCGGCAAGTGGGAGAAAGCTGGCAGATGTGAGATGGGGCTTCTCGACGATTACCCAGCCCCGCTGGAAGAGTCCCTCCAGAAGCAACGCACTGAATCGGACTGTGCTAGATTTACCCCGCAGAGTTCTCAGCAAAAGCAGGGTTTGGAAAGTTCATCCTAACACCCAGTGTTTCTCTTTCCTATTCCAATTCAGAAACACTGGAATGCAATCGTAAAGGGGAAAAGCGCTGAGAAATCAGAGATGATCAAATTCCCCTTCAGAGCAAGAGAAGAAAACTCAACCTAAAGTTCAACAGATGAAGTAATCTCTCCCCAGTAACTCATCAGAAGCAGACAGTGACAAGTTCCTTAAAGATGTATCTGGTCTTCAAGACGTTACATCATTGTGACTTGTCATCACATCATATGAAGTTAGGAGGGGAGTATTTTACGGTAAAAAATAAATGTTCGCAAAAGCAGTTCTGAGTGAGGACTGAAGAGTTATTTATAACTACTGAGAAAACATGTTCAAGCAGACAAATAAATATTTTCCTTTTAGACAGCTGTGAAAGTAGAAAGCATGATTTCAACCATGTCAGACCGAGGGACAGATATTTATACGTTTATTGGTTTATAGTCCCGAGTGACTGGAGGTGAAAGGCTGCACCAGTGGAGACCAGCTCTGCTTTAAGTCCTTCGTTAAAGGATGGGCTACCTTCACCCTGCTTCAGAAACCGGTACAGTGGGCAGCATCAGACTAGCCACACTTAAAAATGTGGGGAAGAAAAGAAGATTTTGCACCTTCTTGGAGAGAGCAGAGGGCTACTGCAGAACCTGGAAAAGCACAGCTGACCAGCAGACAGAAGACTCATTTGTGGAGCCTGGTGACGTACAGAAATACAAATCCCCCAGGCTTCAGACTCAGGTAGGAAAACTACGCTTGGGTCACGTGCTCCTGCTAACCTCACAGGGACTAATCCCTGTGTGCTTCACACAACTAACTTCAAGTGTGAACAGTACTGAAGATCAGGTTGGGAAACATCATTGGAAGATGCACAGTAAGAGACAGAGCCAGGAATAAGCTTTTCACAAATCACAGAATCACAGAATGCCCTGAGTTGGAAGGGACCCAGAAGGATCATCGAGTCCAACCCCCATCCCTGCACAGGACACCCCAAGGTTCACACCATGTGTCTGTGGGCCTTGTCCAAATGCTTCTTGAATACTGTCAGGCTTCGTGCCGGACGGCTTCCCTGGGGAGCCTGTTCCAGGGCTCCACCACCCTCGGGGTGAAGAACCTCTTCCTAATATCCAACCTAAGCCTCCCCTGGCCCATCTTCCTGCCCTCTGGTCCTATCAGTGGTCGCCAGAGAGAAGAGATCAGCTCCTGATCCTCCTCCTCCCCTTGTGAGGAAGCTGTAGGCCGCAATGAGGTCTGCCCTCGGTCTCCTCCAGGCTGAACAGACCGAGTGACTTCAGCTGATCCTCATACCACTTCCTCTCCAAACCCTTCACCAACTTCATGGCCCTCCTCTGGACTCCCTCCAGCAGCCTTACATCCTTTTTATGCTGCGGCGCCCAAAACCGCACACAGCACTCGAGGTGGGGCCGCACCGGTGCGGAGCAGAGCGGGACAACCAGCTCCCTTGACCGACCAGCGACGCCGTGCTTGATGCACCCCAGGGCACGGCTGGCCCTCTTGGCTGCCGGGGCACAGCGTTCCTTACCCTTCCTCCACACATTCACGCTTGCAGCTCAGAAAAAGCGGGAAGACGCAGCAGACATTTACATGACCGGCTGTGACAGCACAAACACAACCCAGTGAGCCTCCCAGCTCTTCTCACAGCACCGCAGGCACGAACGCCACGCTCAGAGCCGCTCCTGCGCTCACGTCGGCTGGTTGCCGAACCAAACCGGGCAGGCAAGAGGCACGCTCTTCGCTCAGGCTGTCAGGAAAAGCTTCACCTTAAGTCACATACAATATTGTGCATGCAAATATATATATGTATACGCATGCACAATACATATGCCCCTATACATAGGTGCACTTAATGTACATAAATATATGCACGTGTATTATAGGTGCATACGTAAATTCTTGCTAGAACTACCTCTACTTTGCATGTGCTTATAACTAAGGCTCTCCAAAACCAAGAAAAGAAAATGGAAATTTTAATTAAGGGCTGGCCCAAGAGACAAGAAAGCTATACCATGCAGCATCCCATACTTAGCAATGAAAGGAAAAACAGCTGCACAGTAGCTTTATGTAACAACAATAATTTTTTAAGTACTAATGAAACTAAAATACATTTCTGCTTTCCAAAACCTAGAATATCATTTTGTAACTCCCAGAAACCGTGTTTATTTGCTTACTCTTGCCAACACTACTGGATCACAGAACCTACAGATGCTTCTTAAAATGAACAGCAGCTCTCTTTTTTGTTTGTTTGGGGTTTTTGGTTTGGTTTGGGTGTGTGTTTTCCGCCCCACCCCCCACGTTATACAAACTGCTTCACATAAGGAATTAGTCTTGGCCATCTCTGAAATACTATT
>KL287408.1:3867-19964 GCA_000699545.1 Podiceps cristatus | reverse complement strand
GGTGTGTGTTTTCCGCCCCACCCCCCACGTTATACAAACACATAAGGAATTAGTCTTGGCCATCTCTGGAATACTATTCAGGGTATAAGCAAAAAAACACTCTGAGTTAATTATTCTGCAAGTGAGAAAAGTCACATCCTGTGCCCTTGCTAGCAAAGGATTATTATTCTCTGGCAGGTATGAACCTTTCCAAAAATTACCTCTTTGCCTTTAAGTTGTTCCTCCTTTGCCAACAGGACCATCATATACAGCAAACAGACAATCATGTTGTGAGTCTGAGGATGAGGGTTGGGATTCCAGGCATCAGAGAGGACACTGACCCAGTTTATTTCACATAAAACATAACCCAAGAATAAGAAACAACTCTTGGGACTGCCTCTTTCAATCTAGGAAGGAGAAAGGAAAAAAAAGACAGGCACATAAAACAATGTAAGATATAAATACTTCCATACTTTCCAGTTCCTTAGCCAAACAGAAATCCACAGCAGCATTTTAGGTCAGAGTAGATAGATGCCACTTCTCCATCATTTTGCCCCCCACCAGAAGAGCTGCTTTCTAAGCCTCTCAAACCACCAGTACAGAATACCAAGCTACTGCAAAACAGAAAGAAATAATCACAAACTCTTAGCTGCACAATTGAATCCGTTTCTCTTCGCTTTAAGAGAAACTAAGAAACTCTGAGCTTGTTTAGAATTGCATGAAGAACTCATCCCAAACAGATAAGCAGTAAGTCCTGGAGCATTTCCACACCTGTCTGCAGGTTTACGTTGCCTCTGACAACTTGGAAGTGAGAACAACCTAGTAATAGTAAAATATATTAACTCTAACTAAATACATATTACATATATATACACATAATAAACGATACGTTCGGCTAGAGCAATGTCAGATTATGAGGACTGCCAGCTTTGCAGCTCCCACAACTTTGCCCAAGACTCAACAGCACTCCTTCTCAAAAATCAATCACAAAATGAGCAGCTGTGAATGCTGCAACAAGCTTTAAAAGCTTACTTGCCAGAAGAACTGGCTCCAGCTCTCCAGGTATTTTCAAGGGCAACACTGATTACAAAACTAAATTCAACAGAAGCCATGTACTCACTTTAAAGAACTCTTCCATCAGCATCTGGTCTGGATGCATTTCCTTCCATGGAAGCCTTCTGAACTCAGTATGGAGAGTATAGAGAATAAACTCTGGCATTTTCGGGGCTGTGCAACATTCACAGTAATGCATTAGATGTAACCAGAGAGCCCCATGGTGGCTTGGCAACAGCTTATCTAGATTGAAAGAAAATACCTGAATTAACAACAGAAAAAATTCAGGAAGATCTTGACTATAGAAGGAAGTCCGAGTTTGAAGATGAAAAACCATAAATGCAAGTTACACTAAAATACATTCAAAAAAAAAAAAAAAAAAGCACATAAAGGTTTTCGACTTTTTTTTTTTCCCCTCCAAATCAACAAGTGGGGAAGCTTATGATTTCATCATCTTCCTTGATCTTTTGAACAGCTGCTGGACAATAATGTTAAGTTATAAAACACTCCTTCCATGTAGACCTTCAATGCTTTTATGTTGGGTTCTTTTGTTGTTGGTTTGGTTTAGTTTTGGGTTTTTTTTGTTTTTTTTTTGTGGGGGGGGTGTTGTGTTTTTTTTTTTTAATTTTATGTATCTCAAATTTTATAAAGCACACAAAATATATTAATTTTAACTATTTATTTTTACAAGATAAATCTGAATCTGGTTCATGCCTAAAAGTTGTTACAAAGTACTGCAAAATTAATTTTTTTCCATTCCAATGTCTAACTACACGTTAAGCACAATAACCAATGCTAAATAGGAGCTCACAACGATCAGTCCTGGAGATTAAATCACTCCCAAGACCAGCTGTTGAGACACACGTATTGGTCATTGTGACATGCTACTGCCTACGTCGCACAGGAGCTACGCTCGGACCTGGGATGAAATCATGCATTTCTCATGACAGGTCATATTGTTTTGCTTTCCTTTACAATAACCTTGTTATCTGATAGATATATTTTTATCAATCACGTTATCTACCCTTGCCAAGGAAAAAAAAGCTGTCTTTTAAGGATGAAATAAAGAAATGCTCCCGGTACCACTGCAGTGATCATCTTGGCTAAAAGTTCATAACAAACAAAATCCCCTCATGCCCCACATCTCAATCAAAAATCTTTTAGTGTGATAAAACAAAGTTCTACACTACTTTAACCCAGCATGGACTTCACCCACCTTTAAAGCTCTCGTGCAAAAGCTTGATGCAATCTGTAAACAAACAGACAACGGTGGATGCTACAGGAGTGTCGCTCTCTAACCAAGGGTAGCAGGGCTGGTTACTTAAAAGAAATGAAGCAACACAAATTTCAGTACCGAGTTACCAGACCATAAACACTTACACAATTTAAATATTCTACAGCACAGTAAATCAACGTAGTAGGTAGCAGACATAAGCCAATACAGTAGGTATCGGCAGTTCTTTCATTCAAACTCAACTCTAAGACTGCCTGTTTCTTCCTTAGAAGAGGTACATACTTCAACGTCACACTAAAGATCCACGACACCACTGACTATGAGTCAGCAGAGATTACTTGTTCACTATTTCCTAACTGAATTAGATACCAAAACCCAGGAATTTGTGAATGACAGCACATACCACCCGCAGTCAACCTTTTAACTAAATGTTGGAGATGTACTCACAGTTCAAAAAGCTTTTGGCTTTGAAAGAAAGTATAACATTACAAATAACTCTCCATGTGAAGACAGAGGTACACAAAACAGTAGGACAGATTTGGTCCAAGGTTTCTTTACATACCACTGGCATTTAGGGTTGAATTTGTTTGGCACTTTTGTTTTAAACTAAGGAGTATTACAGAAGCTAAAAATAGGAATGTAAAATTCAAATTCGAGTGTTTCCAGAACTATTTCCAGATATTTAAAGGGAAGGTCACAATACAATCATGGGAAAAACAAAAACAAAACAAAACCAAAAAAACCCCACCACACCAAACAGGCAATAATGAAAGCCATTTTTACAGGCTTAAAGTCCTTACTTGACCAAAAACTCATTTAATTGTAAAATGCAATATATACCTTCCATCTTCCTTTTCCAAGACCAGTATCCATGGTTTAAAGAGTCCAGCAATGACTGAATACAAAGACTGCAATGCTACAAGAAAATAAAACAGAGTTGTTTTCCTCCTCAAATTAGCAACAGCGAGCATATCACATTTTCCAAACTTGAATACAATGCCCTTTGCTTATTCCAACACTTAATCAGTTCTTCCTGATCAAATAATAATTTAAAACACAATATGCTTATTAGTAACTCTGGTTAACAATATGATTGTTTGAACAACAACCATAAGCATTTTGCATTGCTTAGATGTTTTATTAGTATTACTTTAACACATCTAAGACTGTGGGGGTCATGATGATTCACACTTTAAATCTGCATATACTAAAATAAAAGGTGTTTCTGCAACTTTCTCCAAATCAAAATGACACCATGACAAAATTCAGTAGTCCCTCATTTTACAAACCCCTCCTCAGTGCAAAAAAAAAAAAAAAAAAAAAAAAAAAAAAATGTTAGAGCAAATATAAACAAGGTTCCTCCAACAAGCATAAAGATAAAGCATAAAGTCCTACACGGCTAGGAAGTAGCATCAGCATTTCCCATCTGTATTTTAATGTTCTCATCATTGTGCAAATGCAGAGTAGGAAGATTTTACTGTCTGTCTGAATGGTCTTTAACAGAGGAAATTAGAGAAACTGAGTGCCTGTTCTTAAGTAATTTGCTTTTAAGACACTTTACCAGCTAGAATTCTGTTACTGCCAGCAGGCTCTTGGGCTAAATTGGCAACTTCAGTGTCAATAAGTCGTTTAATAAGATACTCCAGAAATTTATTCACTTCAGCCACATAAGGACTCCATTGTGAAAACAGCCCAAAAGTCCTGAAGTCCGTCGAAGCCAGTCGGAGTTTGCAGAAAGATGTGGAAAGCCATTCTATTGTCTCTCTAACCTGTAAAAGGAGGAAACTATTAAATCGCCTGCAGAAAGACCACACAGCAGTGTTATTCGTCCCTGATGGGCAGCTGTTTCAGCTGAAAAACATAATAAACGAAGCAGAGAGGCACCCACCTGTTCTGCAGAGAGAAGAGTTTTTGCAGCATCCTGCAATACAGGACTTCCAGTAGAATCACTTTTCTTGAAGCTTCCCTGTTCAGTCACTGATGAACCACATCCCAAAGCCTTAAGCGCTGCCTTCCAGCAGTCGGGGCTTAGAAGCTGCTCTGAAGAGCCTTAGGAGAAAGAGAAAGGAGTGGATTTGTGAAAAATCGGGTGATGGCTATTAATCTCTCTTACTGAAAGAGTCAGAAAAGGTTAATATTAGAGCTCCTTACTACATTTAAAAAAAAGGCTTAAGTTTGAAA
The DNA here is from genome assembly GCA_000699545.1 of Podiceps cristatus. Classification (NCBI taxonomy): domain Eukaryota; kingdom Metazoa; phylum Chordata; class Aves; order Podicipediformes; family Podicipedidae; genus Podiceps; species Podiceps cristatus. The sequence continues at coordinate 15,517 of KL287408.1, read as the reverse complement.
GCCCCAAGTTTAAGGGCGAGAGAGATCTCCAATTCCCAAACATAAGTAATTTAACATTCCCTTTTGGCATCTACACGCTCTCCTCATAGTTTCCCAGGCTCTTAGTACACCCCTGGCTACCTATGCATATTAAGAGATAGTTGCTACCTCAGCACATGTGATTTGACAGAAAGGAAGTGCTTTTGTTCTCATTTTAGAGGCACGGCAGATTATAGGCAGCATCTAACGTCGACCAGGGGCTTTTTTGGCAGATTTCAGTATCAGACCCAGGTCTTCCTAATTCTAGTTCTCAGTTTGACATTGAGGGGTGCTCAAGAACAAGGATGCTGCGTTACAGATGGTGACATAATTATCAATTAATAAGTGTTTCTGTTAATAGAAACCTCTCCTCCATCCTTCTCCTGTAATATGGGCTGAAAAATCTGTCATCACTGATGTGTGTATTTTGAGCTCCAGAAGAATGTTGCTTTTTAATAGAGTTAAAATATGTCAAATAAAAATGCATCACATAGCACACACATAAATGTGCATATAGAAACTTATTTTTTAAGTTTTAAATCATTCTGTATTTGTTTCTATGTAACACTATCGCAAACAGTTCATATCTTTAGGCCAGAAGAATTCTATACAAAAGGCTTAGTATGCATCGGGTCAGATACTCACTTTGCACAAACAACCTTAGAAAATCGCTATAGTGATCAGGGAACTGATACTGGAGAAGGTTAGTCCAATGCTTGCAGAAGATATTAAATGGCATCAAAATATCTTCTTCAGGTTCAAGGCCACATGCATTGAGAGCCAAGTGAATAGACTCCAGAAGCTGGGTACGTTCAGATAGCGGTGGCTTAGCGATGCTTAACCATTGTGTAAGGTCAAACTAGAACAGAGCACAGGAAGCATTTGTAAGTAGAAGCTTTAACAGCTGCAATACCTTTAGGAGAAGGGAGAAATTGTCAGGGGGGGAAAAAACATCCAGAAGCTTTAATATATTTAAGAAAAAGAAATAATGAATGTACACCTCGTTAGCCCTAGCTCAAAACCAAGGTAACACTCTCTAAAGGTTACGATTCAGCATGGACTCAGAGTCATTTAGGCTGGAAGAGACCTTTAAGATCGAGTCCAAATGCTAACCTAACACTGCCAAGGCCACAACTAAACCATGTCCCTGAGCACCTCATCTACCTGTCTTTTAAATCCCTCCAGGGATGGTGACCCCACCACCTCCCTGGGCAGCCTCTTCCAGGGCCTGACAGCCCTTTCGGTGAAGAAACATTTCCTGATATCCAATCAAAACTTCCCCTGGCGTAACTTGAGGCCATTTCTTGAATTTATGAAACAGCCCTTAGGAGTTCACAGATTCATAAAACCACGTATGAATCTCCATGCTTCAGTACCACCACCAAACAAACGCTTGCAAGCGTTAGCTGGGTTACTCTCTGTAGCCCATCAATTTTGAAGGGGAGGTGCAAAGCTTTTGTAGCCTCTAGGCCGTCTGCTCAGACCTAGGTCAGCGGGGACAACGCTGCTCATTGCCACTAAGGGCAGCTCAGAGTCATGCCCAAAACAGACGGCCTGCTATTCACTGCTGTTGAACCCTGTCTCTGTGGAACTAAGGAAAAGAATCAGAGCGCTCATCAAAGCCAAAGTAGAATAGTAATTTTGCCACAGACAGTACAGGTAGACGGTATCATGCAGCCCTGAAACAAGAGATGTGTATGTTTTAAGATAGGCAGGAAGGAGATGGGTGCCAGAGACGGAAGATTCAGACACTGTTACAAATTTTTGGTGGTGGTGGGTTTATTTTTACGATACCTGGGATTCACTCGGTATTTTGATTAATGTCTCTGCAGAGATATCAGGCAGAAGCAGCTGTCGAGAGCCTGCTTCAATTTCAAGAGTAAGAGTGCACTGAAGAGTAAGCCCTAGGAAGCACATAGTGATACTATTTGGGCTAGGAAAGGGTAGCTTAAGCTTACTATTTGCTTTCGCCTCCAGCCCCTCTTGAGCTTAAACGTAACACACACCATTCAGGATGAGCAACACAGATCTATAGAACCTGTCAATGCTGTTTTAAAGTACCAGATATGCACCTCTTTCTTCCTTAGCCTAAGGTCTTTGGTGAAAGAACACTCACAGAAGCAACCCACCAGACGCAGTATTCACCAGTATTTTACCTTTGTCAGCAACATGAAGACAACATCGCTGTTATCCTCACTCAGAAAGGCCACAACTTTTTCATATAAGGTCACAAACTCATTGGGAGAGGCAACAGGAGTGAAATAAGGAGAGAGGAGAGTACAGAGCCTTCGATTCTGCAGGATGGTCTGGAGGAGACGTTTGCACTCTGACTTGGTCCCACTGATGAACACCTGAGGAAATCAGGAATGATGAGAAAATACACCTAGTATGAATCTGTTGGGCAATAAACCTCAGAGCTTTTTGTTGAGACAAGCACAATTTTTGGTCCTTTTTTTAAAAGAAAAAGTTTTCTCTAAAATGACAGACTGTACGAGACCAGCTTCAACTGAATGTTCCAGAAAATACAATGTATTGTGGAACTGTTTTGTTCCACAAAATACAATGTACAATACACTTAACAGCACTTTTGACCACACACTGCCTAAAAATATCTAGAAATCTGATTTTTCTGAGGGGTTAACAGAAGAAAATAAATCCAGATTTCAGCAGCCCTGCCTGACATTAGGAAAAGTCTTAACAGAACTATGCCCATAGAGAGCTCTTCGGCACCTCAGCTGTTACAGGCACTTAAGGACAGCTGCAGGCGGAAACACTTTTCATCTCTTAAATGCAGTTTAAGTCCCAGGACTCGAAGCAGAGTCTAATGTTTTTTCTTAGAGCACCCACATAATATGGTTCCCACGATAAATACTACCCAAACCAACAAGTACTTATGTGCTCCACCAGCAAACTTTTGGCTAACTCGCTACACAAAGGGTACTTATTGCAAGGCTGTGGAAGAGAGGTGTCTAAACACAGAGGTTGACAAGACGTATGTCAGCTAGAAACTAATCTGTAACAGCAAAATATATGCCAAAACACTCTTTTACGTACTGAAGTACCCAAATTTTAGTTACCTGCCCAAAAATCCAGCCTACCTTAGCATTTAACTAACATAGTGAGAATTTATTAGCACTAAGCCAGCACCTCAGAGCTTTTTATTTCACTTATAGGCAAGCTTAAACTCTAAAGACTGTGTGTATTATACAATTACTTGAAAGGAAAATGGGATAGAATCTTAGAAGTTTTAGGCTTCTGAATGTTTTAGACTCCCAATATCAGCAGGCAACTGAGATAAGCATTAGGCATCCAAAATTCAGAGAATAAACTCACTTGGCCCAGAATCTCGATGCAGGACGTGAAGAACTGCCTTGTGGGAGGATTGCGTTGAGTTTCATCACACACGTATTCCACTAATGTAAAAAACAAACTAATTCCAACTTTCTTAATTGCAGGCATAGGCTGCACCTTGTAGATATTTATTAAAGCCCTAAAAAGAAAAAAGGCACAATAATTAATGTATGGAAAATAATCTGTGACAATAAAAAATGGTTTATTGCCATTATGTAGGCTTGAGATGGGTATTTCTGGCTTACGGGATAATCAAGTGTGGTTTCAGAGGCACAGCATGATTAAGGTTGGGAGGGACCACTGGAGAACATCCGGACCAACCCCCCAGCTCAAGCAGGGCCACCTACAGCAAGTTGCCCAGGACTGTGTCCAGACAGCTTTTGAGTATGTCCAAGGTTAGAGACTCCAAAACCCCTCTGGACAGCCTATGTCACCCTCCCAGTAAAAAAGTGTTGCCTGATGTTCATGGGGAACCTCCTGTGTCTCAGTTTGTGTCCATTGCCCCAGTGACAGGACAGGAGCCTGGCCGCATCTTCTTTGCATCCTCCCTTCAGGTGTTTCTATACATTGATGAGAACCTCCCGAGCCTTCTCATATCCAGGCTGAGCAGTCCCAAGTTTAGCACAAGTAATTTTCCTGCCTAAAATGGGTACCCCCAAACCTTAGGGGGTCTCCATAATCAGAGTCAGAAAGTGATCATCAAAAGATTTTTCACAGCATAGTTCCAATAGATCATTTCTCCTTCAAATCATATTTTTGTTACATTCTCTAGGCCAACTCAACTATATTTGTACTGCAAGAAAATTTAACTCATTTTACTTAACAGGCTCAGCATTAAAAGAATTAAAACAGAATCAATCTTTTCTTATGTATTACCAAATAAATGTTTTGCTGAGCTCAAACCTCTATCTCCACTGAGTCTGAGTTAAAACATGAAGAACATGCAATTCCACGGACGTAAATCTCAAGAACTATCTCATCCACAGAATTTTTCAGGTTAATGATTAAGAATGAATGTGTAGAAATAGTAACCAAGTGTTTACAATCGCACAGCGAGTAAACTCTATAGGAAACCCAGCTATGCTAGAAGAACCCCAGCAGAAATCTAGAAGATTGAGAAGAACGGTGTTGCAAAACTGCACCTTTGGGATGAGTTCTAAGAGGCTTTCAAGGGGAAAAGGGCCTTGGACAAAACCATTTATTCATGTCCCCCCCAAAAATGGTATTATATAGTCGTCTTCCACTGCACGATTTTGTTTCCCATACTGACAAGCTACTTCAACTCCTAACTTTCTATTAAAGAACTATGTCCTGGACTATTAGAGGGAAAAGCCTACCGAGAGATGTATTAAATAACATATAGTTTAGTCTATGGCTGAAACAGGTGTGGTACAAGTCTGCCCCTTCCTGAAGTTAAACACAGCACCCCTGTCATCACTCAGCATGCTTTTGCAGGGTTAGAAGGGTTATTCTAATACATGGTACAATCAATTGAAGTAGCAAACAATACTGAGTGCCCCGTGGAGGCTGAATGACCAGCAGTTAGCTCTTCTGATAATACACAGAGTTATTCCTTTAGAGGTCTGTGCCACAAACACACGGGTCCCAGCATTCCAGCTCTGTTGCTGACCCAAGCTGATAAGCATTATGAAAAACACACAAACAGGTTCCACATTTTTAACTCTAATATACAGAAAAAGAAATATAAAACATCACTTCCTAGAACAGTGTCTGAATAACCTACGTTATAAAATTTTCCACATGTACTGCTGCTTCCACAACACCCAGAGAAGGTGGCTTCGTAGCTTCTGCCTGCAGTTGTCTCACTTCTTTACGCAAAGCATGAAGCTGCTGGCTCACTGCTTCATTTTTATGTTTCCCTTCAAACTAGATGACAAAGAGACACATATTCATTTCAGAATAATATCTTTTGCTAAACTACTTCGATGTTGCACCTATTTGTAAAAATGAAGCAGAGCCCAGTAAGAGAACTCTGAATATAGATGGTTTTCCCCTGGGAGTTTTGAACAGATTTAGTACACTGTGCCCAAGCACACATCCCTGGTCATGTTCCTATTTAATTACCACACGCTAATATAGTTCATGTCCTTTATGTAAGGCTTTTAATCCACAGGGACTGAAACTTCGAGGGGATCAAGAAATTCGTATAGCAAGCAACATGGGAATATTTCTACAAACATTTTCATGCTTCTGTTCCTATCAGTGAGTATATTCCCACACGGGGCAGCAGTTTAGAAGTGACACTATGAGCAAAACAAATATGCAACAACTTACTCTTCAGGTGTTGATCTGCATCTCCTGTTGAGCATGACATATTAAGTATTTCAGGAAGCTATTACATTTGTATGGATTTATCTGGTCAACTGCTACCATTCCTGTAACTAATCGGTCATTCCACTTTCATTATCCACGTCCAACAGCCCCAGACCAGAAGCGATGCCGCCTCTCTAACCTGGATTGTTAGAAGAGCTGCTCCCTGGCAGCCTTTACTCGAAGTTCCCCGACACTCCAGACGGAGAGTGATCTGCTCTTCCCGATTGACATAGAGCTTAGGGACTGTGTCCAATATTTCACTGTTGAGAGCCACGTGCTGAGATTCCCAGAGAGCTGCAGTTCTGAAAAGCATTTATATTAACAAAGTTAGCAAAATCTTTACTGAAAACAGTAATGCTAAGAATTTATAAGCAAGAGATGAGACTTCAATTTAACATGCTGTAACAAAGACTTGTGACACTTTCCTAGAAAGCATAGAAGATTATTAGATAAAATTGAGTTAAAACTTCCAAGTGATAGCACTTCAAAGTACTAAAGAAATAGGTTCATAAGAAAAAAAAATACTCAAGTCTGCATGAGTTCTTTTAATTATTCTATATGACAAACTGAAAGGAACTTAAATAGATCATCCTCTGTAGGAAATGCAATTTCCCACCGGAAAAAAAGCTGGACTGTGGGATGATTCAGTCAATAAAAGAAAGTCCACCTAAAATAGCTGCTAGAATTGTTTAGACATAGCCCCTCTTGGGCATAGCAAGCTTTGTTTTGGTTTATAATATTGTTATTAAATTACTATATTGGGTGAGAATAGCTACAGATTCATCAGCTGAGTCTGAAAATACTTCAGCTGGATTCTCTTAGTAGGAATATTAAAAACAGAAAGTCTCTTTTACTCACAGAACTAATAGTGCCAGAAATCAGATTTCTCTCTTGGGGGTTCCTGTGCTTCACATTGTAGCTACTACATTAGTGCAAAAGGGTAAACTTATTCTCAACAAATCCAGACTAAAGGGAGGCTTTATTTTAAGTATGCCAAATGAGAAAGAAACTGTAGAAGTTAGATGGCCGTTGATGTGATTTCAGTCATTAGGTAAGACTTGCATAGTCTAATCTCAGTTAAAGGAGTGGAATAATAACATAACAGCCAAGGAGAAGAAAAAAAAACAAACCAAAAAAACCCCACTAACAACAGGGACAAGAAGCAGAAGTCCAAGTACTGACAGTCTTCTGACCACACCACAGATGAGGCTGCTGGAAAGGGAACTTGAAGACGCTGCTAGACACACTAGCGAGGCAGAAGGAAAACAGCTATGTCTTACTTGGCGTGTCGCTGCAAGGCGTTAAGGTCGATGCGCATGAGCTGAATTGCTTCCTTCTGACTTACTAGACTGGCAGAGGAAATAACTGGCACAGGAGCCTTCATCGTCTGGAGCGGAAGAAGGGGCTTGGGAGTATCAAACTTCTTCAAATTATTCATTATCCTCTCTTTGGCTAGAAAAGAGAGCAGAAGCAAGTTTTGTCAATAAGAAAAGTTTAGGAGAAACTGAAAAAAACACATTTTTTTTGCATTAAATATTTTTAGCAGCAGACAAATATTTCACAGGACTCTTTCATTAAAAAAAAAACAAACCACACTTATCTAATCTTTCTATTTTTGTTGACAAAGTTCATTTCACATAGCTAATTTTCATGACCAGCTACATCACACAAACATTAGGATCCAAGGCCCCATTGCCTTCCTTGTTTTCTCCAGACACTCCTACCTTCTACCCAATTTTCCTCTTATCACCCTGTTTATCCCCTCATCTGACCCAGGATCCCAGACCCAGTCTGCTAAACCAAATTCACCTTCCTTTCCCTACCATTCATCCTTGTCTCGTCAGCTCCAATTCCTCCCCAAAGCGCAGCCTCTCTCCAGGTCAGGTCTCTCCTGCGGATTCCCATTCGGTTCCTTTGCCCCAACAGTGCCAATTCACCTATGAAACTATTCCAGGTTCCTTCTATTCCCTCCCTCCTCTTTTTTTAATCAGCCCCTAAAGTATCCAAATCTCATCACATCCTTAACATACCTACCATGACTACTGTCCCCTTCGGTGCTAGAACAACCCTTTCACCATGCCAAAATTCCAGGGAAACAGCAAGGAAAGGGATTGGGAACAACAACAAAAAAACCAAACCCACAGGGACAATCTTTCTGTTTTCAGTTACAGTGGTTTTTGCTTTTGCTTGCAGCTGTTTCTATCTAAACTTTGGGGAAATTCAGCCTGTCTGGAGTATGCTCTGCGTGGAGGAATCTTTGAGAAGCTCACCCTTGAAGCTCTAGGCACAGTATGACCACAGTATGACCAGGAAAACTTCATGCAAAATACTGTACCCATAGAAAACAAACTGTATTAACATCTTTATTCACAGGCTTCATTATGCTCCTAAAGAAACCATGGCTTCAACATAATGATAATTCTTTCTGGGCTAGTTTCATTAACAATATTATCTCTTACCTGATAACGGGTTGGTGAAATCTGTTTGCCCTGCAGAAACACAGGTTGTGTGGGATTCAAGCTGAACCTGCAGCCAAAGGTTTAGAGCTTCCTGAAACTCATGGTGTATGAGTTCAATATTGACATACTCCATCCACAAATCCTAAAGCACAAAAGAATTGAATTATCATTCCCATTTTGGTCAGTACCATATACTGTGCATCCATCCCAGCAGCTGGGGAACTACAATAAGTACATAAAACTAGTCCGCTGCGCTTTAAGTCATAGGAAAATTATTACTGGGGAAAAAAAGAAAATCTACACTGAGGAAAAAAGCTGCAGAGTTTTTTATCACAAATACAGATAACCCACTGAAAAGCATTTGTGACATTTAGAGAAGAAATCTGACAAGCACAGAGTATAATTTCAAGAAAGGGTACAGATTATTACAACTCTTGTTTCTAAAAAAGGAACACAGAAGAAAGCAAGAGAGTCTAAAAAACCATGGCATGATTAACTGTAATCAGGCTAAAGCTAAATACATAAAGGTCTGTGCATTCCCAGTAGTCACATACACTGGAGGAATAAAAACAAAACAGGCATGAGAGAGTTTGGAAAGGCATTTCCTCAAGTTTTTTAATTATACTAAGTCTTCAGACTTACTGGACAGAATAATACACACTTCCCACTTGCCAACTCACACTCGACCCTGACATATTGCAGACCACCAACACAAACAGATTTTGGCTTCCAGTCTGGTGTCATTTAAAGTTCCAGCTTCAATAATTCTCTAAAATTCTCTCAGGACATCAAAAGAATCACAGAGCAGTATAGAATAAGGACTGCGTCCTCATCAAGATATGCAAGAAATCTACTCGTGAGTCTTCGCTCAAAAACAAAGGAAGGCAGTTTGGGATAGCACGGGATTTTTACAAAAAAAGTTGTGAAGGTCCCCTACATGCTGACGCCTATTAAAGACCAGTGACACCAAGTCTCATTACTTTAGAGGACTCATTTTAACGAGTGAAGTGAATTTTGGATCCCAGATTGCCAGTGTCATCAGCACTTCACCTGTTGGTTCTGCATGACTTTAGCAAGTCTATGTGCATCGTATTGCTTCGGTAAAGAAGGAATGTACGTGTCTCCTTTCTGGAAACTCTCTTCTTCCAGCCACAGAACAAAGACATTACAAAGCCTGAGAAGAAAAACAAAACAAACAAACAAAAAAAAGAAAAAAAAGAAAAAAAATCAATGTGAACTTTAATTGTATGCAAAGCATTTATTACACAGCAGTCTCATTCTGGGGTTTAGAGTTAAAGCAATAAATAATGCTAAAAAGGGGACGTAGCTCAAAACTTAGATGTTTCAGACGCTTTGTGACGCGTTTACTAAGTGTCAGTTCAAAGACACTTTTAGAAGAATAGGAAGTGCAATAACCAAGAGTAACAGGACAAATTTTGAAAAGGAAAACATCTATGCAAATTAGCAAACATGACCAAGGACTGGAAATGTCTCTTACATCCGGGAATCATATTGACAATACTATTCAATAGACCAATGAACAAAAACAAAAAAAAAACCAAACAAACAAACAAGGTATGTCTGAGCAAGTTTGGCTTCTCACCCCATCTCTAGAGTCCCTGCTCTAAAAGCTCACACCTGAATTACATTTTTTTAATTTCTTGTCAGACTCAAATTCTTGTCTAGTTTATTCCCATTTCCTCCTCTGCTAACACTGTACTTTAACGTAAATATACTACTTTCACCAACTGACATCACTCTGATACCGTTTTTATAATCATATCACTGAAGCTTTCCTGATTAAATACAAGGGAGAAGAACACCATTCAATCTCTGCACTGTGGTATTAAATATCACTAGCAAACTCCTGTTTTCTGTACAAATGACAATGATAAAAAAAAGGAAGTAGTCTAGTTGTAAGAGTCAGCGCGGATAAACTCTACCAATGTTTTACCTCCTGTCTAGGTGGTCATTAAACTTCCTGAGCATAAGATTTACTTGGCTGTAGAGCAGTCTGGTTTTATGTTGGAGTGGGGAGCTCCTTTGAAATTAAAAACTGACAAACTATTAATCAAGTTCCACCCAGTGAGCATCTCTGGATTATTTTTCACATATGACGGAGTAGGAATTATGATCTCCCTTGTTTGTTTGTACAGTACCTGCTGATTGCTGGGGGGAAGCACTTAAAGGAAGCTCAGATCCTGTATGTCCAAACCCCCTGAACAAGGGAGTCTCCTCAAACAATCCTTTCAACTATAGTTTCTAGTAAAATCCAGATACTGTAATATTGCAAATATTTCTTAAGGTAGACTTCTCAAACCAAAAGTCTCTGTGTAACAGAGCCATGGCCTTCTGAAGAGCATCGCTACAGTCTCAGCGTGTGCGAGATGTGGCTCTTCGAAGTTACCACTCCTTCCACAAAGGAGCGTTCGGCAGCAGAGCTGCAGTAAGCGACCATGCGCAGCTCCTTAGCCTACTCCAACACACGGGGACGGTCTTGTGCTAACCTTTTGGTTAAGGAGACGGATCACTTCCCAGCTGGCACAGAACACCCTTGTCACAGCTCAACTTTAGCATGACAACAAGGTAAACAGCACTAATTAAATCGTGTGTTGAAATATCTAGTAAATTCCCTGAAGAAGGAATCTTACTCAGACTTAAGTTCGGGCCCTAGTCTGGGGCAAGTAGATGTATAAAGTGGCACTTTACATGTATAGCTGGTGATGTACATACCAGTAGCAGGTATGCCTAAATAACAAATATTTTACCAGTATGGGGATGCCGTTAATTAAAAAGCAAAGCTTTCCCTTAAGGACAACTCTATCAACGATGTTTTCTTTTTAGTAGTAAAGTCAGCTTCCCCTCAAACAAAGTTGTATCGACAGAGGAACAGATTTCACCACCACGTACAGCAAGTGCCTGTGGTACATCTAGGTCAGCCAAGGGTCCCACCCCTTTGTGTCTCACACAGCTAAGACTGTGCTCTAGTAGTTGCTCAGGTGGTTGCATTGAATAAGATTGAACTGGGCAGGTTTTTCTTTACCTGACAAGTTCCTTATGCAGTTCTGGTGAAGTCAGGTAATCTGAGGAGCAGCTTGCCTTCTCCGGTGACCTGTCACTGCCCTCTGCGGGACTCTCCACTCTTAATGCTTTACTGGCAGCATGATGGAAGTCTGCTACCTCTATTAAGCGCTGCTTCATTTCATTCAGTAAGCTAGTATGAGCTGCACTCTGGAAAAAACGTCTTCCAATACAGCCATCTACAGGTAATCTAAGAACAAAGAAAATAGCACAACAAAGTTTTGCTGCAAGTGTCCAATCAGCATCTCTGCAAATAGAATTCTATAATCATTAAGGTTGGAGAAGACCTCTAAGATCATCAAGTTCAACCATCAACCCAACGCCACCATGCCTACGAAACCATGTCCCGAAGTGACACATCTACATGCTTTTTAAATCCCTCCAGGGATGGTGACCCCACCACCTCC
>JMFS01129103.1:0-12898 GCA_000699545.1 Podiceps cristatus | reverse complement strand
CATTCCTGTACATAAAGTAGAATACTGTACCTTAAAGAGAATAACCGTTTTCTCAGGGACATACATTTCCATATACAAGAGCATTAAACTACCACTAACACCTTGAAGATTTTACAAGTTCCTCCAAAACAAATGTTATGTCACACCACATGATGTGTTACACTGAAGTAGCTGCAACATGAAGCCGAGAAAACAAAACAGTTCCCTTTGTCCTCTTGGTAAACAACTGTAGTCCCAAAAATCCTTGCCACTTTTATTTTGAGGGACTTGTGTGGGAGACCCTTCCCCCCTCCCGCCTCCCAGTGAAATATCTCCCACCAAGAGTGTTTCAAATCACCTTTTTTCAGAATTCTCTCACGCAAAATCCTATGCAGCCAAAACCAACCAAACAAACCCTAAACCAAAAAGAATTTTAAAAAATGGTGTAAAGTGAAAACAATGTACTGTCAGTATCTTAGCGGGTATGTACAACATTAAGGTAACCTAAGTATTTCCACATTTCCCCCTAGTTTTCATTTTCTGTCCTGTATTTCACATATACAGTCTGTGCACCCTATGAGCTGCAAGTGCAAAACTCCAACGCAAAACCTTTCTTACCTTCCAGACACTATGGACAGTTCAGAGCAGGTAATGAGAAATTCAAATAAAGAAAATCTTTCCTCCCCCTCCCCTTAAGAAGGAATCTTTATTCCTCTATTATTATTAAGAATCATTTCTGAAGGCCAAATGCAGAGACTCGTAATCATGAAATTATGTCTCTATGTATATCATTCACATTATCATCCTGTAAAAGAAGAACCCAACACTAACTAAATTGTATGTCACCCACCATCAAATAACTACTTTTTTTCCCTTGTTGTTACTAGTTTTCTAATGTCTTTAGTCCTTTTGTCTATTTCCACATGCACAAACCAATCAGAACATTGACTTATAAGGGGATCAAGAAAGAGGCAAGCTATTGCCTCCAATAGAAAGATGTACCATTAATGAAATGAGAAAAGGGGTGATTTTTGAAGTGTCACTTATTATTTATAGACATCACTATTTCGGTATGGGTAAAACAAATGTCAGAAGGATGCAGTGCACTATCCAGAATAAAATTCCTTACAAGAATACCTTTCCCAGAAAACTATGTGTGAATGGGTAGTAACTCTGGCCTGGAGATATGGATAAAGCATCAACAATAGCGTCTGCATTCTTCAAGAATTCCAGTGATGCTACAGCAGAACACAAAGTTAGCGTGACAGCTGTTTTTTATAATTAATTTTGCATTTTCCCAAAAAAAGTGGAAAGGAGACAGAAGAAGTAGTACAATAAGAAACACACATACCTTATCCCTATTTTATGCATAAACATAAACATGAGATCTAGCTAGCACGTCATACCTCACACTAAGTTCCAAATAAATTAGAAAGAAAACTTTGCTTCAAATTATTGTTTAAAACAGTAGTGACAGCTTTAGGCTGGTTAATGAAGCTTTTTCTAACTCAGAATATCAAATTAGCCCAGACTGTATGTCAGTATCAATAGTGATGCACAACCATTTAACAGATACAGGAATCAAACAAACTGGTGCTGTACTTGCTACTTCCAACGCTTTTCTTACTGATACATTTCCTAATAACTTTTAATTTGGAATTTAATGAAGCAGATAGTCAAATTGCCAGATACACTTTGCATATATCACTCAACAAATATAACACAGGATGTCACACTTGCAGATCATGTTAACTCTCTTTGCCTTCTTTATGACATTTTAGCATTTTAGTTTCCAGGAAGAAATCATCACAACACAAGAGCAGTCACCTGCTGCTTTCTATGTGATGCTACTTCTACGGAAACCATTTGAAAGATCCATTTAAAAACATGGAAGCTCATGAGAGCCATGAATAGGCTAAAGTTTTTAAGATTCACCTATTCACACTTCTCCAGGTCAGACACTTCCCTGAGAGATGTGCTAGAATTTCCCCAACTCACTCAAGTCTGACCCTGCATCAGTGACAGAGGAAGAAGGTGGGTGTGCAGGGAAAAAGAGAAGGAAAAAAAAATTATGCCCTTTTCTTTGCAAGCTTGTACAGAAGACACTAGAAATTGCCAAAACACTTGTTCCTTAGCTGCACCTTACAGGATATATACGCACATACAAGAATGTTAACCATGCAGCCCCACTCTGTCAATGCTGCAGCTACACTGATCTTATGTCTACCTCATCCATTTCCCTTGGTGCTTGCCAGACTTAAGTGCTTGCATCTGTTCCACACCATCTACATTACCAGCTGCCTCCAGGGTGCTGAAGCACCCACGAGGATCCCCATCACACTTCCAATATTCCAGGTGAAAAGCATCTCAAAAACAGATAAACAGCTGATAGTAGTTATATGCCCAGTTCCACAGAACAAAGTTATGTCAGACAGAATCACATACCAATAGTGTGATTTTACCTTCAACAAGAGGAACACATTCCCTTGTCAACCTATGCTATTTACACCTCTTTATTACTGCATGCTACAGCTATTTATATTCTCTGTTCTTTATTGCTGTCCGCCCATTTCTTCCAAAAACCATGCAAAACTACATCTCTTACCAGTGGTATTATTTTGCTGACTTGTACTACTCTAAGCTTTCCTACTGTACAACCAACTGCTCACCAGACTTAGTAGGTTTTTTATCACAACAAGACTAATAATTATGTTTTATTGCCTTTCTTTCCCTCCCTGGTATTCTACTGCAGGACTGTCACCAATAAAATGTGGCATCTCAGGAAAACTTATAAATTCAGAAAAAAAGGATGAAGCTGAAGATATAAAAAAGAAATAACTTTCACAAAAGAATCTTTTCAAGTTTTAAAGGCACAGGGAAAAATAAATTGTTTATAAAACATTCATAGCACTTTTGTACAGTATGCAGCTACAGCAAATGCCCTCCAGCAACTTTAAGAAATTCAATCATTCTCAGGTCTAATGTCCACGTAACTGCAAGTGGGGAAAGCAGAAGAGCTTAAAGCAGAACAGCTTCTGTATTGCTACAGAAGTTGAGACTGCTCAGGAGTGGTATTTTTATTTAGTATTACAAACTGAGAATTTGTTGACGATTCTACTCTAACACAACAGATGCTGGAAGATGAAAGTTAAGACTAAAAACCTCAAGGCATTTCGTAGTTAATTATTCTCTGTCCAAGTACTATCATAAAACAGCCAAGCAGTCACAGCCAACATGAGATTTTCAGGGGAATCTATGACTCACGGTATTATTTTTTTCCTCCTTCAAACTCTGTTTACTGGAAAGCAAACACTCAGATAAGTCTATTTGTATAAGAGCACAAAGCATGAGGCCTTCCAATACACTTCAGTCGCCCACAGCTTTAGTACTCCAAACAGCTAACAATACCACGTGCTCTATCATCTTTTTAAAGCAACAAGCCTCAATTTCTGCAAACAGAAAGAGGTAACATCCTACAACTACTAATGTCAGTAAATGATGCTAGAAGATATAAGAAAGTTTTTCTTCTTTGTATCATTTTCAGTCCTTGTCAGATAGACTGGAAATTCGAGCACAGGTGGTTTTGTACACGTTCCTTTTCTGCAGATTGCCCATCACATTAAGACTGCAGTGTTCTGTTGATACAAAGGATCATCTATCCCAATAGGATCATATATTATTACAATACTTAAGGACTAGACTAACAATTTTTTTCCACACAATATCTCCTGGTAGCTGTTAACAACAGCTATCTACTAATACTGAAAACAAACTTAACTTCTAATACCAACGCTGTGCTACTTGTCAGCTCAACCTGGCATTAGTCTGCACTGCCACCAAAAGCAGCGGCCTGCTCCTCCCCTAGACTTTGTCCTCATTCCATCCCTTGAGCCAGCAAGCAGTGTTCATACATCCATACAGCAAACTACATCTAGCAACTGACTTGAATGAAAACTAACCCTCTTACTCGTTTCCCAGGTTAATTCTCAGCTGCATCAGTTTCCAGATCACAGAAGAGCTGTATGATTGTCATTATTAGTCACAAGGGAAGGAGGCAGAAAGAACAGCTTGAGAGTAGGGAAGGAGATCAAGTCTCCAGCAGCACTCATGATGTACCCCATTACGCTGGTCATGGAACAAAGGCAGAAGACAAAGAATTAAACATAGGCATGTTCAAGACAACTACCATGGCTATCAAGGTTAATGACAGTTTCTTCACTAACTTCAGCAGCATTGTGCATGGACTTTGCTAGCATGTTGAAAATCTACACGAGAAATGTATTACTTCCCCAAAACATCTTTCCTTTAATTTTAGAAATATTAAGGCATGATATTTACTTGTAATTAATCTCTCCATTGAAAAGCTGGAGATGGTACTTAAGATGTCTGATACCATTAAAAGATAGTAACATCTGTTTTATCTCTTTTGAAGCAGATGGTAAAGAACTCATTGATTTACCACGTTCTCCCCCATTACTTCTGCCCTTGCACAAAACTGCTGTATTTGAAGAAAATTGTATTGAGACAGACAAAAGGAGATGCCACACAGACAATTCAACCAAAAAGATGAAACAATTTTGGTTATTAAAGTGATATTGTTGAAGAGTTTTTATGAGGCTAATAAAAAACTTGTGTCCACCACCATTTAATGTACCAAAGCAAATAACAAAATGGATGATTGATTTTCTCTCATGAAGAAGTAAACATATAGGAAATGTAAATTGCTAGCTTCAAAAATCCACAGCATCATAAAATATATAATTAAAATCCAATACCTGAAAAATGTACCACATCAAAAGATGCTTCCCACTTATTAGCTCTCAAGTCTCATTTTTGTGAACAAGAATTTTCAGGTTTTTTCAATACAGTACCTACATTCTAGAAAATAACACAGAAGTAAATAATATCCATCTATCTGTATCAACTTGAAAGGGATAAACAATTTAAGTGTAAATCAAAACATAGCTCAAAAGAAAGACTAAATTCCCCTGCTTACTTTCATAAGGGAAAAACACACTGAAAAAGATGTTTAATTTTGAGAAAAAAAAAAAAAATAGGACATTCACATAAAGCTTCAGCAAAACTTACGGGAAGTATAACAAAGTTATGATCATAGTTTTAAGAAAAAATGATGAGAACGTTCAAGCCATGCTTGGAAATTAGAGCTTCTCGGATGAATATTCGTTATGTGTGGGGCACAGTGCTGTAACTGTTAGGCTGCTGAAAGTTTCCATGTTATTTTGCACCACATTGGAAGTGTAATCGGTGTACTTTCGAAGAGGACAGAATACAAGTGGCTTGTGGACTGGACTGGAGATGCTTTATCTGGATCTCTTCTACAGACAAACATACACACGCTCTCTCCAAAAAAAAACTCCAAAACAATCCACAACAAACAAACAAACAAAAAAACCCCAAAACTCAGTTCCTCACCTCTGGGTTCCATGGTATTTGTCAATTTACTGATAAATACAGACCATTTCACATGATCCTAAAAAATCCCATGCAACAGGCTTAATACTGTCTGCTAAAGAGAGAGGAAAGAAAGCATCACTACAGCAGTGCTGAAATTACTAAAATTAAAAGAAAAGAAAGCTGCAGGGGTTGGTTTCTTGCAAGGAGTCTTGGCATTTTTTGCCATTCTCCTCACTGCGGGTATGTGTGTCAATAAAGAAGCAGATCTGTAATATCAGTTCCTGACAGTTATGTTGGCACTGAAAAACACAGATTAATTATGCTGGACAAGCCAAATACAGAATGTTAGAGACAGCTGTCTCATCAGGATTTGAATGGCCTGGAAATATGATGTGTATAAATATATTTGCACTGATCAGTTCAGCATCTTGCTTACTCTAGTACCTCTCAGTGTTACTTGAGCTACTACACCGATTTATTTTCAAACTCACACAGCCAAAAATACACCTCCTATCTTTAGTGGTATTTAATAGTCATATACTAAGCAATGTTAAAAATAACTAACAGCATATTAAGTTCCAAGCAACAAGAAAAGATGGCACTGAGAATCAGAGCTGTATCTTCCACAAGTGTGCCTAGTATTATGCTCATTTCATTGGTGTATTTTTTTTAAAGTATTGTAGGAGGAGAAAGAACAACAAATATAGAAATAAAAAACAACTGCAACAATGAACCCAAGATACCACATACTAAGTATGTCAGAGAGAAGCTCAGGTAACACGGGTTAATACCTACCACATGTTGTCTGTTCCAGTCTATGACCAGCAGGGCTGTAGAACAGTGGTAGCTCTTTCCAGATAGTTATCAGCAGGACTTTTGGCTGTTTGCTGTATCTACACTCCATTCTGGGAGTCAGCCATTTTTTAAGCATTTGCTAAGAGCAGATTTTGCAGTGTGATTTTACTCAAAGGTGTTAAATAACACAATCCAAACACTTAAAAGATGACAGATACACCTGCCTAGAAATAAACATGCTGATTTGGATTGTGAAAGTGCAGAAATTTCATATGGAAAAGTGCAATGAGATAGGATGCTTAACAGATGCTTTTGTCAAAGAGTTCTTTCTGTGGGAAAGGGGAGAGGCCCCATTTAAAAATGGAGTTTATATAGTTTATGCATTGAATTCTGTATTGAAAGAAAAATTACACCTTAGCAAAATGAACCCAGCAAAGCAGACACCCAAAACAAGTCCTAACGTACTGCAAACCAAAATAATAATTAGCCTGATTCAGAGCAGAGTACTAACAGGGCTGTATTCATGAAAGAAGCAAAAAGAAATATGACCAGAACATTCATCTTTTGTCCCTGAGAGTTTTTAGAGTGAGGGAAGATGAGTCTATATGTTTCATATTCTGAAATATAAACAGAAGTGCTGGAAATTTCTGAGATACCCTTCAAGAGTGGGAACACACCAAAACACCTTTTGTCCTTTGTAACCTATCACAAGGATAGGGTCTCTCTCCCAAACCCCCCATGAAGCTGTGCAGTTCACCAGTGAAATCGTGTGATTTCAGCTCCCTTGTAAATAGCATTAAGAACAACAGAAGTATTAAGCAGTTTCTTCTATTTTGGTCAGTGAATTTAGGAGCCTAGACAGAAGATGGAGTCTTCTAATGGAATTTTAAGAGCAGCAAATCATGGGGCCCAATGAAGTCAGTCCATGTGTCCTTACTAACTGAAGTTGGAGTGAAACAGCAAAGGGCATTTTCTCCAAGCGGCAGCTTAGTTTCATAAACATGGAGTCTAACATAGAAACACTTGGGGTTTTTTTAAAACAGATGTTTCAATAGGGATACTTTGTAATAATCTAATTCTCTGAGTTCAGAAGTTTTCAGAAATTCAGTGTGAAGTATTCTCAGAAGGTTTTTGCAAGATCCCAAAACTGTCTGTTGTCATGAGTCATTGCTCCAAGTTGCTAGAGTCTAACCTCAACTGTTCTGCATTTCTCACTCCTTTTCATATACTTATAGAATTATGAATTTAGTTAGAACCCAATTAGTTTTTGGGTGTCTGTTATGGCTTTTTCCTCACAGCTGAACTAGAAGTGTTGTAGGAACACGACTAACAAATTTATGCATCTGTTTCCAAGTACGCCAACTTCTTGCCTAGTATTCTGCTAAAGCATAAGGGGAGCTATAGATGCAGATGTACAAAGTAAATGAACTACGGAAGATACTTCTACTGAATGAGAAATATGATAAGGGAGAAACAAAACACAGTTAGATACCCATTTGCTGAATATTACAAACTCAAACCAATACGAATATGTAGGAGTAAAGCCTGTGACATGAAGCCTACTGACACTAAACATTTCATTCTTTGTCAGTAAGAAGTTCTGAACAAGTACAGCAGGACAAAAATGATATCACAGGTACCAAACCATGCAAACAATTGGGCATTCCACTGTTCAACAATTTTAAGATTAGCAGCATCAAGGTATTATAAACATCAAGAGAAGTAACACATTAACTACAACACAAATAAATCAAAATCATCTCAAATCTCAAGTATTTGTTTCCAAATGGAGATGTTCCACATAAACCAGTGATGAAACAAAGTCAAGACATGTTAGAAGCATATAGTTTGTTTCAAAAATAACATCTTCCCATTCATACTTTTCCTCAATAATTAGTCATCAAGGCAAAACACTAGCCTCTACTGCTGTTACACCAGCATGTGAGAGAATACAGAACCAAATGCTCCATGGTTCTCAGAAGAAACATGCTCTTAGAGCGCCAAGGACTAAGAGAAAGCCAGCTTCCATCTAAGGAACAATAAATATTTCACTATACAAACTCTACCATATTAGGATACAAATCTTGGGCCTCAGCCTCCTCATACAACAGGCGCAGCCTGACATGTAGTTCTATTGGACTGCCTGGTCTGTACTGCAACTTGTTCTTTTTCAAAGCAAGCTGGAAGGTGCCCTTGGCATCATATCCTGCCACAGCATTCAGTGACACCAATCCACCTGGATGCCTCAGAGCCATGAGGTCTTACAGTGGCTGTGTAGCTGATGCTCTGTCATTAAAGGGCAATACGTGGAGACAAATACTGGGAGACACCCAAGGACCTTGGACAGTAAGGCTCGAGACAGGTGACTGCAAGCAGATGTCCAGACAAAACCATCATAACCTTCTGCCCAACTTTCCTGGACTAGCAGCAATCTTCCCACTGAGAAAGAAAGTGAAGCCCTAATGAATGTAACGCTTTGGGTAAAACAGATGACTGACCATGTGTTATCATCAAGCATGGTGAAAACTGATCTCCCTGCTTCTTAAATTAACTCTACTATCCAGATCTACTATGGGTTGTAACTTGTCTTGCTTGTGACAAAATTTTTGGCTTACCACAAGGCACTCACTCTTTATCATATCTACTCAGTAAATTATGTGTAATGGGCACTACTTTTTAGCCAATAGCTTGAACACAAAGATAAGACTCAGGCAGACAGCATTTGCAGAGCCAGTATCACTGAGTGTGGATGCTTCACATCAGAGGTGACCACAAATTTAACTGGCTCAGCATGCATTTCACAGAATCACAGAATGGTTTGGGTTGGAAGAATCATAGAATCCTTGAGGCTGTAAAAGACCTCTAAGATCAAGTCCAACCATCAACCTAAAACCGCCAAACCTGCTAGGCCATATCCCAAAGGGCTAAATCTACACATTTTTTGAAAACCCCTAAGGACGGTAACTCCATCACTTCCCTAGGCAACCCATGCCAACACTTAACCACTCTTTCAGTAAAGAATTTTTGCCTTACATCCAATCTAAACCTTCCCTGTCAGAGCTTGAAGCCATTTCCTCACGTCCTATCACTGACTACTTGGGAGAAAAGACCAATACCCACCTCACTATACCCTCCTTTCAGGTAGCTGTAGAGGGCAATGTGGTCTCCCCTCAACCTCCTCTTCTGCAAGCTAAACAAATCCAGTTCCCTCAGCCTCTCCATATAAGACATATTCTCCAGACCCTTCACCAGCTTTGTTGCCCTTCTCTGGACACGGTCCAGCAACTCAATGTCCCTCCTATAGTGAGGGGCCCAAAACTGAACACAGTATTTGAGGTGCAGCCTCACCAGTGCCAAGTACAGGGGTACAATCACCCTCCCACTCCTGCTGGCCACACCATTTCTGATACAGGCCAGGATGCCATTGGCCTTCTTGGCCACCTGGGCACACTGCTGGCTCATGTTCATCCAGCTGTCGATCAATACCTCCAGGAACTGTTCTGATTGGCAACTTTCTAGCCACTCCTCCCCAAGCCTGTAACATTGTCTGAGGTTGTTGTGTCCAAAATGCAGGACCTTACACTTGCCCTTATCAAATCTCATACAGCTGACCTTGGGCCATTGATCCAGCCTGTTCATGTCCCTTTACAGAGCCTTCCTACCCTCAAGCAGATCAACACTCCCACTCAATTTGGTGTCGTCTGCAGAGGGTGCACTCGATCCCCCTGTCCAGATCATTGATAAAGATATTAAACAAGACTGGCCCCAGTACTGAGCCCTGGGGGTCACTGCTTGTGACTGGCCACCAACTGGATTATACTCCATTCACTACAACTCTTTGTGCTGGGCCAGCCAGCCAGTTTTTGATCCAACGAAGAGTATACCTGTCTAAGCCACTGGCTGTCAGCTTCTTTAAGAGAATGCTGTGGAAGATGGCGTCAAAGGCTTTACCAAAGTCCAGGTAGACAACATCCACAGCCTTTCCCTCATCCACTAGGTAGGTCATCTGGTCATAGAATGGTATCAGGTTGGTCAATCAAGACCTGCCTTTCATGAACCCATGCTGGCTGGGCCTGATCCCCTGGTGGTCCTGCACCTACTGTGTGAGTGCACTCAAGATAAGCTGCTCCAAAATCCTCCCCGGGACAGAGGTCAGGCTGACAGACCCATAGTTCCCTGGATCTTCCTTATGGCTCTTCTTGTAGATGGGCATCACATTGACAAACCTCCAGTCACCTGGGATCTCCCGTGTTAACCAGGACTGCTTGTAAATGATGGAGAGTGGCTTGATAAGCTCTTGTGCCAGCTCCCTCAGCCCTCTCAGGTGGACTCCATCCAACCCCATAGACTTGTAAGAGTCCGGATGACATATGAGGCTGTAAACTGCATCCTCCTGAATTATGAGGGGTTCATTCTGCTCTCTGTCTCCATCTTCCAGCTCAGGGGGCTGGACATCCTGAGGGTAACTGGTCTGGCTGCTGAAGACTAAAGCAAAAAAGGCATTAAGTACCTCAGCCTTTTCCTCATCCTTGATGGCCATGTTCCCCTCCACATCCAAAAAAGAATGGAGGTTGTCCTTCGCTCTCTTTTTGTTATTCATGTATTTGTAAAAACATTTCTTGTTGTCTCTCATGACCGTGGTGAGGTAGAATTCAAGCTGGGATTTTGCCTTTCTGATTTTCTCACAGCATGACCTAACGAGAACCCTATACTCTATCTGAGTTTCCCACCCCTCCTTCCATAAGGAATAAACTCTCCTTTTTTTCCCCCATCACAGCAAAAGCTCCCTGCTTAGCCAGGTTGGTCATCTTCCCCACCTGTTTGTCTTAAGGCACTTGGGGACAGCCTGCTCCTGTACCACTAAGACTTCCTTCTTGAAGGATGTCCAGCCTTCCTGGACCACTTTGCCTTTGAGGACTGTCTCCCAAGGGACTCTCTCAACCAGCATCCTGAACAGGCTACTTTAGCCTGACCTCCGGAAGTCCATGGTGGTGGTTTTACTAACCCCCTTCCTTACTTCACCAAGAACTCCAAACAAGGACTTCTTTCTCCAACTTCAGCACTGCCAACCTGGACAACAAACAGTGGATAGCTGTCAGAGGGCCATACCAGAGTCGGGAGTTTTCTCGCAACATCCCTAACCCTGGCCCCAGGGAGGCAGCAGATTTCCCTGTGGGAAATCTGTCTGGCACATTGAACATTCTGTTCCCCTCAGAAGGGAATCACCCACAACAATGACCCTTTTTTTCTTCTCAGAGGCCATCTTAATGCATGGGGCTGATTGACTCACTGTAGGCAACCCCCCTAGGTGGATCTTCATCTACCTCCTCAGTTACCTGACCCTCAAGTGCCCCATACCTGTTATGTAAGGGCAACTGGGGTGGTGAGGGAGACCAGGAGGGGATTTGCCTGCTTCCTCAAAAAGGGACCTGATTCCATCCCTCCTCATCTCTTAGGCCCCTTCCTTCTGTCCAGTGGCAAGAGGGACACTGTAGGCAACCCCCCTAGGTGGATCTTCATCTACCTCCTCAGTTACCTGACCCTCAAGTGCCCCATACCTGTTATGTAAGGGCAACTGGGGTGGTGAGGGAGACCAGGAGGGGATTTGCCTGCTTCCTCAAAAAGGGACCTGATTCCATCCCTCCTCATCTCTTAGGCCCCTTCCTTCTGTCCAGTGGCAAGAGGGAGTCCTCTGCTCTGCTTCCTCTGGAGCCTCCATCTGTTGCCTCTCTCTTATGGATGGTAAAGTGTGGCTCCACCAATCTATCTCTGCCTTTCTACTTCCTCCTTCAGCTCTACCACCAGGCTGAGCAGATCATTCATTTGCTCACACCACACACAGGTGTTATTTCTGCTGTCCTCCAGAAAGGTGACAGGCTTGGACACTCCCTACAGCCAGAGGCCTAGACAGCTGTGTCATTGTGACCGAGCTCTGTCTGGGTCGCATTATTCAGGAAACAGCTTTTTGCCAAGTGGAGACCATAATCAAAAATCCTTCTAGGAAAGCAATGACCTCTAACAAAGCTAGCAATAAGAGCACGTGGTCTTTCCCACTGACACCCACACACTGCTCCCCTCGTCTGCGTCCAGTGCCGCCAGGTGATGCCCACAAGCTGCTTGCTTGCTCAGTGTGCAGAGACCTTAAAGATCATCTAGTGCCAATCCCCCTGCAATGAGCAGGGATATCTTCAACTAGACCGTGTTCCTCAAAGCCCCATCCAACCTGGCCTTGAACACTTCCAGGGATCCAGCAGCCACAACTTCTCTGGGCAACCTGTGCCAGTGCCTCACCACCCTCAGAATGAATAAGTTCTTCCTAATATCTAATATAAATCTATATTTAGATTTAACATCAGTTTAAAGCCATTCCCCCTTGTCCTATCACCACAAGCCCTTGTCAAAAGTCCCTTCCCAGCTTTCTTGTAGGCCCCTTTAGGGACTGGAAGGCTGCCATCAGGTCTTTGAACAACCCCAACTCTCTCAGCCTGTCTTCACAGGAGAGGTGCTCCAGCCCTCAGATCATCTTCATGGCCCTCCTCTGGACACTCTCCAACAGGTCTATGTCCTTCTTGTGTTGGTGTCCCTAGAGCTAGATGCAGCACTGCAGGTGGGGTCTCACCAGAGCGGAGCAGAGGGGCAGAATCACTTCCCTTGACCTGCTAGCCACACTGTTTTTGTTGCAGCCCAGGATGCAGTTGGCTTTCTGGGC
>KL287407.1:49265-66934 GCA_000699545.1 Podiceps cristatus | reverse complement strand
TGAGGGGAGACCTTATCGCTCTCTGCAACTACCTGAAAGGAGGCTGTAGCGAGGTGGATGTCAATCTCTTCTCCCAAGTAACAGGCAATAGGACAAGAGTAAATGGTCTCAAATTGCACCAGGGGAGGTTTAGATTGAATATTAGGAAACATTTCTTCACTGAAAGGGCTGTCAGGCACTGGAACTGGCTGCCCAGGGAAGTGGCGGAGTCGCCATCCCTGAAGGTATTTAAAAGACGGGTAGATGAGGTGCTTAGGGACATGGTTTAGCGGTGGACTTGGCAGTGCTAGGTGAACGGTTGGACTCGATGATCCTAAAGGTCTCTTCCAATCTAAATGATTCTGTGATTCTATGTTTCTAAAGGGAATGTAGCATAGCAAAGCAGCTAAAAATGGTCCCAGACATCCCCCACCCAAGTCCCCCAGACTAGGAGTGGCTGCTCCACAGCAGCTCCAAGGATTGAGCAGGGAGTCCTTAGGGGCAGCAGGGGTGAATAGGGTCCATCCTGCTCTCAAAAGGCCTCTCTCCCAAAAAGGCCACCAGGCTTGACACTGCACTCTGATTTCTACTGACTAGCAGTATCAGAGGGGCTGGACTCTGCAACTGAGAGCACAACAGCTGTTGATGGGGTTCCTACACCCATTGCTTCCCTTGCTCTGCTGTCTCCATTAGGAAGCATTTAAAAGGTTTGAGGAATAGGCTATGAGTAGGCTTCATTCTTTGTCCTGTGGGGACATTGTTAAGGCTAGTGAGAGACATGCACTGTGGTGAGCTGGCTGTGCTTACGTCCGGTCTTAACATCCTGGGAGCAGGCCTGCTGTTTTGATGCCACGAGACTAGGGTTTCACAGTGGAAGGACATAAATCAGCATTAGTTACCTCGGAGACTGTAAATGGACCACAAAATACACAATGTTCTTGGCTATGAAAGTAAGAGCACCAACATGCCACCATCCATGCCACATAAATTTTGGGCAGTTGAACACAGATGGGCTGTTACTAGTGGCTATGGAGGCAGAGCCTTAATCCTGGCAATCAAGAGCTGAGCTAGTGCCTGGGGAAGCAAACAGCAGTAGCTGTGATGAATCTCCATAATGTCCACGTGAAGTAGCGTGTCAGCCGCCCTTGTGTAGGTACTAAACACAATTTTCCTGGGAGCAGTCAGGGACCCCTCCAGCAAGTTCCCCCAGTGACACCCCTCATCTCACAGAGCTGTGCCACCCCACCACCTCCCCTCTGGGACTCATAGAGGCGCCCTGGCCTGGTGATGACACTGAGCAGTGGGGCAAGTGAGGAAAACACGCTGTTGTAGGCCAGCTTTTCTCTGATATTTGAAAGCAAACATCAAGAGCAACATCTGGTATAGCTCCAAGGTGCTATGGAGAAGACACGCTCTGGACACCCCAGAGCAGACCCTTTGTGCCCATGGCTATGCTGTGGTGATTGCCACTCTCCTTGTGAAGCAACCCCTTCCCCTCACTCAGGCTCCTGGGAACAGTCAAACATTTATGACAAGCTTGTTGGCTTGCAGCTCAGTTCCTGCTCTGATGGACTAGCTAGTTGTTTATTGAGTATCGGATTTAATTCTTAAAAATTACTTCAATACAAAAGAAGGATAGAAGCACCAGAATTTATATGCTGTAATACAGCTTTTTAGATGTTTCCCCCATAAATACAAACATCACATATCATTCCACTTGGTTTCACACTCCTGTTTCACTGCTTTTCTTTCTGTCCTCCCAGGAACAAAGAGCAGGGCAGCCCCAGGAAACGGCCCTCTGAAAAGGACACCACGGGGCAGGATTCCGAGCCTCCCTGAGGACCTGTACAGGCTGCACCTCAAGTTGCCTTTCCCAACACAACTTCTGATGACAACCCTGCAAACTCAGCCTGGACTGCAAGGGCTGAGATAAGCACCTCCTGCCATGTCCACCACTGCTGCAGGGGTCCCTGGGGAAAGTTTTGCCTCCACTTACAGTCCAGTAACTCCACAATCTTTCCCTGTGCTGTACCGTTACTGCACCTGCAGTGGCCTTCAGGCACTGAGGGCTGTTCGGCTTGGCCTTTGGCTGGAGGGTCCAAAGACCTCCCTCCACTCCTCAAGCCTCGTACCCAGCTCTCTGGCTGTGGCTAGGTTTCTGCCGTCCAGAAGAGTGGCTTGACCTGCTCTTTATTTCTGTCCTGCAACCTGGATACTTTTGAGTATCTTGCCTGGCTGGCTTAAATGTTGGCTACTGGCATTAAGGAGAGGATAGATGTGGCTCCATAATGTCCAAAGAATGTTTCACGGCAAGTGCTTGAAGGAATGTTTCCCTCATTTTCTAGGACACAGATCTGAAAAACACTGACTGGATATTAAAAATAATAAACATTTGTTAGATAATAAGTCCCAGACTATGTTTTCTTGATGAACTAGATTTTGTGAGAACTCTTCAGTGACTGAAGGCAGATTCTTTCATGATGTTGTCATTTGTTTTGAGCTTTGCTCTTTGTTACCTGGTTTTGCCTAAGACCCTTCCCTATGGAAAAAAAAAAAAAAACAAAAAACAAAAAAACCAACCAAACACACACACACACACACACCCTGCCCCCAAAACATCTAATTGGGCTTTGTGTAATCCTAAGGGAGAAATTCAAGTAACTGGTAAAGTAATAAATCCTTACTACAGATCATCACTCATTTTTCTGATGAATGTATTTAAGAGCTTTGCCACTGACTGGAGGGGGAGAAAGCAAAGGCCAGTGCAATTTCTCTGCTCTGTTACCACAACAGACTGCAAAAACTCCCTCCTCCTATCCAGTTATTGTACTCGCCCAAGTCTATGCAGTGGGACTGTGAGTCATGTCACCAACAGCTCTGCAAGAACAGAGCTATTTCTACATCCTAACAAAAGCAGTTCTGTAGCTCAGGATGACAAATTCATGAAACATCTGTGAAAGGTCATGAAACAACACGCCACTTTGGGACAAATAGACTTTCTTCTGAGGTCCCATGTTTCAGTGAAAATCTCTGCTTCTTGGCACATGCTGCCAAGAGTTATATTAAAAACATCATACTATAAAAAAGAAAAAATGTTAATATAGCATAGTGCTGCTTTTATTTAGTTTTTTAGCAACCTCAGAAAGGCAGTTGTGATATTTTAAGAAAACAGCAAGCCAGGTATTAGCATTCTTCACACCCCGCAGATGCTGCCTTGCATCCAAGCCTGATCGCTTTTTACCCATCTCTGCTGTCCCCTTCCCTCTCTGTATAAGCTGGGCTGGGAGGAGGAAGCAGCCCAGGGACCGGAGGCTGCATAGTTTCCATATCTCTCCCTTTTCCATTCTGGAGACTGTTCCCAACAAACCAAGACAGCTATGAGGCTGTCTCCAAAGAAAACTGGCTAACTGGGGGTAGGGGTGAGGAGAGGGGTGAGAAAGACCCTTAGGGCAGGACCTGGAGCAGGCTCAGGCATCTGCGTGCCCACTCGGGAGGGAAAATCTGCTCCCTTTGGAGAGCAGAGAGAGAGAGAGAGAGCGCGCGCAAGCTCTGGGAGAGGTCTGCAGATCACCATGTAGCAGTTTCCAAGCAGAAATCCCCTCGTGTGGGTTTTAATGTGGGAGGGGACAATCTGGCCCAGGTTTAAAAAAATTCTTTTAAATCGCTTGCAATGTAGTTTTCCTTTCTGTTTAGTCACTTATAGGTGTTGCTACTGCTCCATCCATTGTTACATCAGTCTAATACACTTTCCATCATACCCACTGTCTCCAGTTACTTGTAACTTTGTCAGACCTTTAACTTTTAAGGGCCGAAATCTTCCATGCTCTTTCTCTGCCTGAGGTCGATTAGGGAATATTTCCACAAGGTCAGATGCTTTCCAGAACAAAAACTAGTGACAAAGGCAGGTTTCCCCACCCACTCCTGAAGCTCACTGCAAAGTTCAGAGTAGGAAGTTGAAATCTGGCAGAAAGATAGCGAAGTTAGAAGGGAGTGTCACACCATCCCATTGATGGTGCTTTTTGATTTAGTTGATGTGGACTTGATAAGCAAGGTACCAATGCCTGCCCGCCCTCCATGCACGGATGAGCTTGATCAGTTCTCAGTTATTCTGTCCCTGAAGCGGAGCGTAGCTGGTGGAAGCTCAAGCTGGCGAGCCTGGTGCTATTCAGAACATAGTGTACGGGGTTCTCTTGCCATATGAGAGAGAGACTCTGTGGCACATGCCATGCCAAAATCTCTTTGAGGCTGATGCCGTGGTCACTGCTGTAGTGGTAGAGCAGCTCTGCATTCCCAAGTCACCAGGCAGACATGTCTGAACCATCTCATCTGTGTTATTGCCACAATCCTGTCAGTAAAATTCAGGAGGATGCACATCACGATACTTTTATCAACCTTTGCTGTGGGCACAGCATGCTGGTATTTTAAATTGCACTGATACTGACCCTACCCTGGTCTTCCCTGCTGCACGGTGGGAATATTTGTGACTAGCTCCTTCAGGGGACTGGCTTTCTGCATGACCTTCCAGGGCTGGCTCCCCTCCCGCAGAAAGTGTATTGCCACTGACTGGGTGCGCTTTGCAGAGCAAGCCAAGCAGCAGTAGGTATTCTTGAGCAGGGTTTCCATGCTCTCATTTCCCAAATGAACCTGGTGATTAGTAGATGATCTGTTAAGGGACTTAGCACTCATATTTTCTAAGCCTTATTGCTAACATTTCTCATAGAAGCTGAGGGTGAGATATGGCCTTCATACTTATCCATGGAAGTAAATGGAAACTATAAACAGGGCATAGCACAGCTTGGCAGCTCCCCTCCATGGGCTCCGTCCCTTGAGGAACTCTCAGCCAAGCCACCGGATCAGAAACACCCAAACTAACTCTGGCTTACAGTGCCTCCATAATATTTCCTGAATCACTTTGACCTGACGAAGAGCAAAGTATGCCAGCAGAAGTGTCACCATCACACAGATGCAGCATTTCCACCAGATTCAGATCTGCAGCTCT
This sequence comes from Podiceps cristatus, assembly GCA_000699545.1. Classification (NCBI taxonomy): domain Eukaryota; kingdom Metazoa; phylum Chordata; class Aves; order Podicipediformes; family Podicipedidae; genus Podiceps; species Podiceps cristatus. Next base: position 61,956 of record KL287407.1, on the reverse strand, counting down.
GGCATCTAATCGGCCTCCAGCCTAAAGGACAGACATGGAGCTCCCCTATCTCTGTTCTGTTCAAGTTGCTTTCTGCCACTGATATATAAAGTGGCAGTAAAGCAGAAAAAAAATGCTTAGGTAAAAGATGTTCTTAGTGTTGCTTCTTCATGCATGTACATTTTGATACATCATTGGTTTTTAAATAGCATTTAAACAAGCATGAATAAAAAAATCCCCTTGGCAAATGTGAATGCTCCAAACATCTAGGACTGTATGCTCCATTAACCTTCAGGGAAATAAAGGCTCACAAGTGCCAATATTATTGTTGAAAACAAGATCTAAGACACTTAGAAAATCTTATGCACAGCTTTTAATTATATGCTTGAATCATTAAAGCATGTACAAAAATAACATTATAAATGAGTATAAATATAGATTTTAAAACTTTGGAAGTGAGAAGATTTTTTATTCTAAATTTGACCAGCAACAACTGCACTACAATCCAACTCAAAGACTAAGTCTTTATGCTGTAATTGCATTCCAAATAAGCTACAGGACAGACCAAGACACACTTGAGAACTGAGATGCAGGTAATTCAGTACCAAAGAAAAATGTGATTTTTCACAAAAAAAAAAAAAAATTCTTTATACATTTTGAAGCCTTCTCTCGAATCAATATCTAGTAGGCTACACACCTGACATACTCCAAATATTACACCTGCTTGTATATTAGACAATTACCATGCCAAGGGAATATTTTGCCTTCATTTTTACTCCTGTCACTGTGATTATTTCTGTAGATTGCACTGATTCAAAAGCCAGTAACCTTGGGTAATTTGTGAAGGACAATTAACACTCAAGCAAAAGTGTTCCAGAATCTGTCTACTGCTAACTTGCCAAAAGTAAGGACAAAGTCATAAAATGCACATCAGGGTTGAAAAAAGAAAGGGAAAACAAAAAAAAAAAAAGGGGGGGGGGGGGGAGGTAGGGAGGGGAGAGAGCGAGCTGACTTTAATCTCCTGAGGAGGGAGAGAAGACCACCAAGAGCAACTGAAGCAGGAATAAAATACACTGAATGCCTAAGTAGTGATTTGTTTTCTTGAACACTTGGCAAACTTGTGTGGGGATCTGGGAACCAAAGAACATAGGGGAAAAATAAAAGTTCTGGTTGCTTAAAGAATAAAAATGGAAGAGACCAGGTGTAATAGGAGAAACACATTCCTATTCAGCAGTATGACCAATGTATTCAAAGTATTGGTGGCGTGAGTATTTTCCTCGCTGTTGAAGCTGCAGCAAAACACAAATGGATCTTCAAATAGAAAAAGAGACCCCAAATTCACCTCTATTTCTTCTAGCACTTCAGTGAGAGGAAAAATTCTTCAACAGAGCCATGGCCTGAGCCAATCTTTCCACTACTAAATGCCTTTTGGAAGCCTAACTTTGAACTTTACTATCTTCATGTTTGCTAAAATTACTCTACACACTAATTTTGCCTCAGCTACTCTGCTAGAAGTTGTCAGTTAAATCCAGCTGCTTTACAAAGTACTTAACATGCATATCCTATCCTTTATAAGATCATAAAGATCATCTCTATGTTGAACACGTCAAATTCAAAAGTTTCAGCAGGGGATGGGTCAGGGAGGAGAGGGACAACACACATTCTTTGTGGCAGTAGGACCATAATTTGAATCATGGCTTGGAAGACATTAATTTCAAGCACCGCTTTTACAAACAAATCTCCCTGGATGACAAATCCTTCCCATAAGTACACTATAACTAGTCAACAGCACACCCACTTTGGGAGTATAGAAATACTCTGAGACTGGTAAGAGCTACCCACATATAAACATCACGTATTACAGTTGTTTCAAAACAAAGAAGAATTTCAAATTACACTGTCTGGATCTTTTTTATAGGTAGTGTCCTGGAGGTAGACCTTGGAGAGTAAACACCTCAGTGGACAAGGCTGCTGTGAAGCATGGCCTACGTTTACCTTCCTTTCTTCTTTTCATTTTTTTCTTAATAAGCAGAATTACTAAGATCATCACATTACACGATGCAAAGCAGAAAATCTGTTCATCCGGGGCTCTCATATAGAAGCCACTGGCTGTGGTTTTCACTGCACTCCCCAGAGGAGAGCAGAACCCAGCATTCCCATTTCGTAAGCAATACAAGGGCAGCACAGAGACTGGAGTGACTTCCCCAAAACCACTTGACAGTTTTGTGGCAGAGATGGAAACTGAATCCATGTCTCTTTGCCATACTTTACTGCCTTTATCCTTACCCGAACAAGTGAGCAAACTGAAACGCAATGGAGAGGAGCTTGCAGTGACCACTGCTCCTCGTTAAGCTGTACCCTTCTAATTGTCCATTGAATTGGGTGCCCAACAACTGCAGCAATGGGAAGGGTGAGAAATGAACTACAGTTTCAGGACTTGCTGTTGTTGACACAAATAAGTAGCAAAGATGTGATGACTAATCTCAAAGCCTCCCTGGGCTGAATTGCAATATAGTTTGGGACTTTGGCAAAAACCTCAGTCTCTAATGAATTCTCATGTACCTTTATAATCTTATATAACTTTATGTAACCTTATATAACCTTAAAGAGAAAAGCCACCAAAAGCTTCTTGACAAACCTCAAAACCACTGTCTGACCATGATGTCCATAGACCTGCTGAGTACCAAACCCAGTCTGCAGCAGTGGTTAAATCATGCAGGTCTGAACAAGAAGAATGGAGGAACAAGAGAAACAAACATTTTCTAAAAAAAAAGGGGAGAGAAACCTTACATGTTTCGCTTACGCTGCACATCTGTCTTATCTCTTTGCCCTCTTTGGCAGTCCAGTCGAAATGCTTGAAGTCAGCCTTTTAGCCAAGTTGAACTGCTGCCTGGTTTTCTTCAAGTTGAACTTCTACCTGGGAATACCTGGATTTTGAAAAAGAAAAATAAATCAACAATTGAAATTTTCCATGTAATCCCAGCATGGAAAAAATCTACTGGCAGGCTTAACTTTTTGTTTTGTTTTGTTTAAACACCTGGACAAAGCACTTCCCAATTTGTAATTCAGACTTATGGTATCAATTGGAGAAACGGTGACTGAAATTGAAGTTATCCTTATTCTGAATCTTTTCTTATTGTTCAAAACTAACTTTATCTTGCCAAGTAGACATATGAACATATATATTTCATAAGATAATTAGACACAACGCAGTTGCCTTTTCTTACAGTGGGTTGGTGGTATCACTCACCTATTCAATAATAAATACAGGCCTAAACTACTTCTTTAAGCTCCAAGATTTATCTATGGTTTTCTCTGGAAAAAATCTACATTTTGGTCTTTAGTTTTTGTGCTTCAAAGGACTGAGCAAGTTGCTAAAGTGTTTGCTGAAGCTAATAAACCAGTTGGCTGGCACAATTCAAGAACAAAGTCCCGCATTCGTATGCGGCATCTTTAAAACTGTAACCCACTTGCAAGGACAAGAGCAGTCACGAAGCAGTAACTTAGCTCAAAATAGGTATGCAAATGTTGGCTGTACTGGATCACTAAGTCACCTGCTAGAGTGTCATTTGCATCTACTTAAGAAGAACAGGGTTTACTGGAATACACACTGCTTGCTTAAATATCTATTAGGATCTAGGCAGGACAAATTTAATTTCTTAATGAAAATGGTCAAATTCTGCAATCCACACAATAACGAGAATTTTGAAGAGCTAAGAATGACAGAATTAAGAATACCTGTGTTCACATAATCAAATGAGTCTCCAAAATAAATGCCAAGATCACTTTAAAGGCAGATGAGTTGTCTGATGTGCTTGTACATGGGAATGCAGCTCTCCCTGTACTGACAAGTTTAACACCAGAGCAGGCAGCAGCCATTCCAGGTGAACAAGCTTCCTACAGAATTTGAATCAGAAAGCTTTATCAACACAAAGACTTTTTTTTATCAAGGACAATAGATGCCACCCTGAAGTGCCAAGCAGGGCAGTTTCTATGATGTAATACATCTGCCTGCCTGTGATCACCTCTCCTAGGTTTGAAGTCTATGTGCTGCCAACAAACAGTCATACTGCAGAAAATGTTCAATCAAACTGAAGTATTTTCACTATGCAGGATTGTTTCAGGCCCTGAATCTTTCCCAGCGCTAGTCTATGCCAGTATTGCAATAAATCCATTAAAAACAGCAGAGTTGGAGCAGCATAAGCCTACAGTCCCCCTACCTCTGGTGGACTCATCTGTTAAAACAGAGGTCACCTCCCTTTGCCGGTCACTACTGACACCAGTGGAAACCCATACCTGCTACTGAAATGGAGCCAATGCCTTTACTGGCTGAATCTTTAATCAGAAAATTATCACTGTGTCTAGAAAGCTACAGCAGAGACTGACCAGGCATCAACAGCTATAGAGCAAGTATCCCTTTATATAAAAGTTTTCTATAAAATCATCTTTCCTAAACTTTCCTTGTGGGTCTCATGATGTGCCATTCTGTGTAAACACCTCAGCAGAGCCTTAGTTTAGGATGCTGGTATCTGATGAGGTGGAACAGGTAGACACAACCAGAGCAATCTGAGACACTGCTCTTCGTTGTTGACCAGAGACTGACAGTGAGAACACTGCTACAGATTTTAGCATCAGTGCAGTAAAAGTATACCTAAATAACCAAAGCGCTAAGAAAGTAAAAAGTAAATGCCCATGCACACCGGTCTTAAAAGGAGACACTTTAAAGAACGCTCATTAGGTGATTTAAGCATTTACATATCCTGTTAATATATCGGCATGGTTTTGCTTCCCTACCTTTTTTTTTTTTCCCCTGCAGCATAGATGTATCTGTACGAAATCTAGTCAGCACATAAAACCGAAAGGTGGAACATATGTGTCTGATAAACAGCCTGTTACAAGCTCATTGTATTTCAGGATTGTTCCACTTCAGTTTACAATTTGTTTTATGTTCTTTTGAAACCATTGCGGTAATACTGGGATTAATTTAATACACATTTTATTAAAATTGTTTGCAGTAGGGTAAGAGAAAATTATGAAGTACAACAGACATTGAAGCATTGAGCTGCCTATAGTGTTTAGGGCAACTAAAAATAAAGCACGTCAAACTATAAATTCCACAAATTTCCTAATTTCCTGGCACCAGTCACCCTGTCTCAGATTCATGTTAGAGTGAAAGGTCTTTTATACAACTCAGCCTTTCCTTAGACAATATGATAGGTACATCATTAAATTATTTCCATGCAGCCACTGTGTTCAAACAATAAAATTCTCAGTCCAGCTCATTTTGTAAATATGCTATAGCTGTTCAAGGGCTCTCTGAGCTCATGTGATTGGATTGATGGCCCTCAATGGTCAAAAGAAGGGAAAACTCTCTGTTGGGAATTTTCCATCTGGTTTACATTGCAGTTCAAACTCTAGGGTTCAAAGAAAAAGCATTTTCTCTTTCACTGTGTTATCTAACGTGAGCCAAAGTATTTCTGGGTCTGTTTAGTGGAAAAGCAAGAGAGAACCACTTTATGGAAATTACCCCTATTTTTGTTAGTTTCAAGTCACTTTTTAAAGTCATAATGTACAGTAATAGACATGGGCAGCAGCCATGTGAGTGCTGGTACAGGGAGTTGAAAAATGAAATCTTTGCTCAGTTTTTATTTGGTTCTTAAGAAAACCTGTCACACCCATTCCTAGAAAGCTAATCAGATGCCTGCAAGTTTAGAGGTAAACTTAAGCAAATTTTTGGCTTTTTGCCTCTACAAAACAATAGCAGATCTACCAAGTTCGTTTAGAAGCTGTAAGGCTACTCAGCCTTTAGGGCTTGGGCTGAAAAGCAGCAGTCTAGAAGAACCAGTTTAGTTAGTCATACAGAGCTTTGACCTGAAGCCTTTGAAGGCAGACATGCTCTGCTTTCCTTCCCTTTTAGGCACTTTCTTCTAATGTTTCTTAGTTATATCAGCAGCCTCTCTAAGACATAAGTTCTGGTGCTCACTTCTCATTAACTGGCACCTAACCATGCTGCCTGGTTAGCAGTTAGGGTAGAGGTAGGAAAAAGCCTTTTAAAAGAAAGAAACCAAAGGGAGGAAAAAAATGTGCAAGGACCATGGATTTTTTTTTTTTTTGCATCTTGAATTTTCCAGGAATGCAACAAATAAAGAAGCTTTGAACAGGGAGCTATTCTTTTCATGACAGATTACAGCCAAAAAAACCCAACCAAACCCAAACCACCCCATAACCAAGCAAAAAAAGCTAAATGTAGCCATAGTTTTGTAGTTTTTGTGTCCCTTAGGCATTAGAGAGACATTTAGCAGCTATAACATTACAGAGAAACAAAGGATGTCAGTTGTGCAGTCAAACAGTTTGATCTAGACTGCTTATGAAGTCTTTTAGTCATGTCAGTGTTTTAATGGGGATCAGAAATCCAAAATTTTTAAAAACATGCTGAATTTAAACTTAGAAGAAACATAAAGAATGACTAGATGTACAGAATGTACCCATCTGATCCCCTCAGATCTTGGTAGGAAGACCTTCAGACAGCAAGCAGCACAGGCAACTCAGTGCACTTATTCTACAAAGTCTATGAACCGTCCAACCTTGCAGGAGGTAAGGAGCTCACAGGGGAGCAAATATAGATATGCAGAGTGTCCAGCTGTTGGAAAAAACTTCTCTGTCTGTAGTTGAAAACCAGACATTTTTACATCAGTCTGTGAAAAGGAAAATTATATAACCAAGACCAACCCAGAGTGCACATATTACAAATATAAGAAATTTCAGCTACAGAAAAGAAAAAAAAAATATCAGAATTCAAGAGCTAGATATATCCACTGACTGGAATATTTTTGGATTTAGATGAGATGATTATTACAAACAGGACATGACTACACTGATTAATGCGACATCTGTATCTAAAATAAAGATTTTACAGAGAAAGCTGACTCATGTTGAATACAGATGGGTAAAAGTTAAGGCATACGCAGGGTAGATTATTCCCTGTAAGAAGATATAAAGTCTTGAAAAATAGAAAAGTTTGCAATTGCCTATGGAAATGGAATAGTTGTTCTTGGGTTGAAAACATCAACATGTATATTTCATTTAAAGACTTTCATAGAATGGAATCATAGAATGTCCTGAGTTGGAAGGGACCCACAAGGATCATCGAGTCCAACTCCTGTCCCTGCATAGGACAACCCCAGGATTCACACCATGTGTCTGAGGGTGTTGCCCAAATGCTTCTTGACTATTGTCAGGCTTGGTGCTGTGACAGCTTCCCTGGGGAGCCTGTTCCAGTGCTCCACCGCCCTCTGGATGAAGAATCTCTTCTTAATATCCAGCCTAAACTTCTCCTGATGCATCTTCCTGCCATTCCCCCCGGTCCTATCATTGGTCAGAGAGAAGAGATCTGTGCCTGCTCCTCCTCCTCCCCTTGTGAGGAAGCTGTAGACCTTGATGAGGTCTCCGCTCAGTCTCCTCTTCTCTGGGCTGAACAGATTGAGTGACTTTAGCTGTTCCTCATACAGCTTTTCCCTCTAAACCCTTTACTAAATTCATGGCCCTTCCCTGGACACTCTCCAGTAGCTTTATATCCTTTTCATACTGCGACATCCAAAACTGCACACAGTACTCAAGGTGGGGCTGTAGCACATCCGAACAGAGTGGGACAATCACCTCCCTCGATCAACTAGTGATGCAGTGCTTGATGCACCCCAGGGCACAGTTGCCCCTCTTGGCTGCCAGAGAACACTGTTAGCTCACGTTCAACTTGCTGTTGACCAAAACCCCCAGATCCCTTTCCACAGGGCTGCTCTCCAGCCTCTCGCTCCCCAGTCTGTAGGTACATCCAAGGTTGCCATGTCCCAGGTGCAAAACCTGCACTTGCCCTTGTTAAACTTCATGCGGTTGGTCATTGCCCAGCTCTCTCGTTTGTCTAGATCCTTCTGCAGGGCCTCTCTGCCCTCAAGAGAGTCAACAACTCCCCTTAATTTTATGCCCTCCACAAACTTACTTAGTAAACATTTAAGTCCTGCATCTAGGTCATTTATGAAGACATTAAAGTGTACTGGCCCTAAGATGGATCCCTGCAGAACCCAGCAAGTGACTGGTCACCAGCTTGATGTAACCCCATTTACTATGACACTTTGAGCCCAACCCTTCAGCCTACTGCTCACCCACTGCATTAATGTGCTTGTCCAGCTGTATGCTGGGCCGTGAGAGACACTATCAACGGCTTTACTGAAATCCAGAACTTAAATCCATCAACTGGCTTCCCTTGGTCAACTAGGTGGATGACTTCATCATAGAAAGAAATAAAGCAAGACCTTCCCCTTATGAAGCCATGTTGGCTGTGACCAATGACTGTGTTGTCTTTTAGGTGTTTTTCAATGACTCCCAGAATAATCTTCTCCATTATCTTGCCAGGCACTAAGTGAGACTAACAGGCCACTGGGGTCATCCCTGCTGCCCTGGTAGTTACTGGGGTCATCCCTGCTACCCTTCTTGAAGATTAGGACAGCATTTGACAGCTTCCAGTCAATTGGTACCTCTCCAGATTGCCAAGAGCATTGAAAGATCATTGAGAGAAGTTTTTCTATGACATCAGCCAGCTCTTTAAGTACCCTTGGATGAATCCCATCAGGCCCCATTGACTTATAGGGATCCAGCTGGAGCTGCAAATCCCGCACAAGTTCGGGGCTGGTTGAGAGTTTATCATTCTCACAGCCATGGTTCTCTAGCCCAGGCCTCTGGGACCCCCAGAGCCCGCCATCAGTATTGAAGACTGAGGCAAAGAAAGCATTACACATCTCTGCTTTGTCTGTATCCCTGTTTGTGAGGTGTCCATGCTCATCAAGTAATAGGCCAATGTTATTTCTGGGCTGTCTCTTGCTATTAACGTATTTTAAAAGGCCCTTTTTATTGTCTTTCATAGTACCGGCCAGCTTCAACTCTAACTGGGCTTCAGCCACACAAATTTCCACCCTACAGTGGTGAACAGCATCTCTGTAGTCCTCCTGTGTCACCTGTCCTTGCTTCCACTGGCCATACACCTCCCTTTTGTGCTTTAGTTCCCGAAGAAGATCCCTGCTCAGCCAGGCTGGTCTTCTGCCTCACCTGCTTGAGTTCCGGCATTTTGGAATTGCCTGGTCCTGTGGTTTTAGGAGGTGGTACTTAAATAGTGACAAGCACTGATGGACCCCAGCACCTTCAAAAGTTTTTTCCCAGAGGACCTCACTAAGCAGTTCCCTGAGCAGCCTGAAGTCTGCTTTCCTCATATCCAGAGTTGAGATCTTGCTGTTGGTTTCCCTCCTATTACCATAGATTTTAAACTTGACTGCTTTGTGGTTGCTGTGGCCAAGGCAGCCACCAATCGCCACTTCATCCACAAGACCCTCTCTGTCAACAAGCAGCAGATCGAGGAAGGCACCTTTTCCTGGTCGGTTCCCTCAGCACCTGTACCATGAAGTTACATCCAGATAGTTTAGGAATCTTCTGGACCTGTTTGTACCAGCTATGTGGTACTCCCAGTTGACATCTGGAAAATTTAAGTCCCCCATGAGGACAAGGGCAGATGGCTTGGAGGCATCTCTTAGTTTCTTAATCTCTTAGTTTCTTAAAGAATGACTCAGTGTTGCCACCTTGGTTGGGTGGCCTAGAGCAGACTCCCACCACAACATCTGTTTTAATTGTCTGTCTCTTAATCCTTATGCAGAGGCTCCCAACTGTGCCATCGCCAACTGCAAGCTCCATGCATTCCAGCCCTTCCACTACATACAACGCCACCCCCCTGCCTCACCTGCCCTGCCTATCCCTTCTGAAGACCCTGCAACCATCCATTGTGGCACACCAGTCACAGGACAAATCCCACCAGGCCTGGCTTATGTCATTAATGACTTTATAGCGCAGAAGACGAGAAAACCTTGAAAATGGGAAATGTTTCTATAAAAAGGAAGAAAATAGAGCACAGCTCTGCATGAAAGCTGACATGCCATAACTGTGGGCAGCCAAGAGGGGAAGGCCAGCTCCTTCCCCATCCCCTTTGGGGCTGCAGTGTCCACCATCCTCCCATACATCGGTCCAGCTCCATCAGTCCATCTTGCTTATCTCCCACAGAGCTACTTGCTGTTGTGGGGTGTTAGTCTGGTGTTGAACCTGTTCACTGAACCTATTCCTGCCTTGACCAGACATTTACCAGCTGTTTACTGTAACCAGGCTGTGCAGAACAGGAAATGGAGGGGGAGCAGGACTGCTGCTTCTGGTGGCATCCTGCGGTTAGACAAGGTTCCACATGATGTAAAACTCATTGTAAGAAAGGGTAAACCAAAGGAAGAGACAAATTGCCAGCAAGTAAAGAAATATCATAGACGCTGCATTACTGTATGTATTTAATACCAGAAAATTTCTTTTAAAAAACAAACATTGTTTAAAACTTATGACAGAAAAGGTAGAATGAAAGCAGGCTGAAATTGCACACACAAATACATGCAAGAAATTAAATCCATGGTTCAAGTTTGGCCTGGGGAGTATTTGTTGATAATGACTCTGGGTAGTGGTTCTGCATTACTCTTGTCACTATCCACATCTCCTTAAAGAGTATATTATATGATCTCATGTATAACTTCTATAATACCTCTGGCAAACTAGCTGAGGGTAATGACAGACTTCAGATCACAATTTCATTATTATGTTTTGCAACAGTTGTGATTTGAATGACATTACTTCATAACCAGGGTATTACAATTAAGGTGTCTTATGGAAAACAGTGTCAATATTGTTAAAATGACATTTTAAAACCCTGGTAAGTTAAGTTTGCATAGGTAGGAAATATTAACCTGGAGGGCCACTCACCTGGGACTGTCACCTGTTAAAATTCTTCATAATAGAAGTCTTAGAAATAGGCTACTAATGCTAAAAATAAGAGTATTGTAAGTTCTTGCAAATACTATGAGAAGGTAAGACAAAGAAAAGCACAACAGGCATAGGCCTATGCACATATACAGTATCAAAAACACAGTCCCTGTCCCAGAGGCATCTGTCTCTAATGAAGCTGCTTCTGCGAGATGATTGCGTGGTCCTGAATACAACACAGAGCTCTGTGTTCTAACTCTTGCGTGGCACTAGGTTTTAGCTTCCAAAAGGTACTCTGTGAATTGGAGCGGCTTTTCAGAGCAAACTAAACAAGGACTTGAGCCACAGAGATCTTGCAGAAAAAAAATCCACTTAAAACAGATGAGCTTGAGGTGAAAGTCTGTGTGACACTGAAGGTTTCATGACAGTAATGGCTATATAGTCAGCATTTAAACACTCTGCATCAGAGACAGGAGCAGAGGGACACATAATGAGAGACCTCATTTTTTTGTGAGTCTCCAGGCATGCTCATATTATTACCTGCTAAGGGGAAAAAAAAAAAAAAAAGGAAAAAGAAAAAAAAAGTAAACCATGAATCTAGAGAGAAAGACTATTTCTCTGGAAACTGCAGCATAGGCTGATATCTAAAGGAACTCCATAAACCCCAGTGGAGAGGCAATGTGAGCCAAAGGAGGAGGGAAAAAAAATATATCTGCAAATGGTAGTGAATGTAAGTGGGACTGAGAAGATCTAGCACACTCTTTTAGTACTTCTTCCCAACTGAGCACAATCACAACTGATCACATTGGTGTGTGATGTTTCATTCAGGTCTGAAAGAGCACGATATGGGAAGTAAAGGAAAACGGAGTTCTTCACAAACTCCAGGATTAGAGGATTTAGAATAATTCATAATGTATTTAATGTTAGCTCCTCTGCTGCTTATGAAACTGCTAGAAATAGATTAAAGTTTAATGTACTCATTTGTTATGCATACAATTAAACCAAAAATCTTTTAGCTGATTGTGAATTGTTTACAGAGACGACTAATTACCTGATATATCCAACTACCTAGTCTGTCTCCTGGCTACATACATAAGAATAATTTACAGTCAGAAAGGATGGCTTAGGAAGCTTGATTCTCTTGGAGAAAGTTGGCAGTACATGGGGAGGCAGAAGATTAAAAAGCGTTAGACATTTTAGACATGTAAACTTTCCTTGTGAGGGAAATTTACATTGCCTGATATGTCCTTTTCTAAAATGTTAGCTTTATTGGCCAGAAGCCAAGTTCCCTGGTCACATTAACAGACAACTCTTACATGAGCACAGGCTCAGACACAGAGGATGAGAAACAGTTCTTGAAGTCTGTATCTTGGATGATATGAAGAAGAATGAAAAAAAAAAAAATCTTGTTGTATGAAATAAATATCACTGCCATCTTACTGCAAGTACTTGGGGACAAGATGCTCAGCAGATGTGCAAGTTACGGACTTCAGTAGCCCAAAGACAACTTACTCTGAGTAGAGCAAAGCCTTGAGGCTTCATAGTTAGCAAATACTATTTCTGTGGAGGTTTGCATGGATAGTGCTCAGATTGCTGAGCCATTTCCAGAAAGCAAAACATGGAGCTAAGCAAAACATTTTTTTAAAAAAATAAAATGAATGATTGGCCTCCAAAAATAGAAGCCTTGCACAGAATACAAGTTTGCCTCTTGTTTTGGCTAACAGGAACACCTTGCAACTCCAAAACTTCACTCCACAAGCCTTATATGAGGCTGACAAAGTATTTATTCCTGTACATCTGGGTATATATAGCTGGCCTGCTGTGATAGCTTTCTGTTTTCTGAATTTTATTTGGCACATGAAGGTGTTGCTAGCAACCATGT
>KL287407.1:0-49234 GCA_000699545.1 Podiceps cristatus | reverse complement strand
CCATTTGTGCCATTCCTGCCCCATAGGAAGGGCTTTACGCGGAGTTACGCTGCCCCTCCTCTGATGGCCCCAAGCCTGCAGCACTGTGGGCAAACTGCCCTGGCAGTGGCTGCCGCGTTACCAGGCAAATGGGATCTGGGCAACCATGTGGACTCACCGCAGATGAGCAAACCAAGGAGCAGCTCAGCCTGCAAGGCCGTACTCAGGGGACCCCAGAGGAGTGTTGAGGTGGTCCCTTCCTCCAGCAGCCATGGGACCTGGCAGCACGACCCAGCACCGACTGCCAGGGACTTTATGCTTTGTAAGAGTTAAAGTGCACTGGGGCAATTTCAACCATTCTGGGCAGGAGACAAAACCATTTTAGTGAATCGTTAAAAGCCTTATATGGGTTGAAGTTCATAATTTTTGACTGTACCTGGCTGCCCAGCACAGTGACGTAATGCATCTGCTCACTAGGTCAGGCACGGTCCTACAAACCGTAGAGCAGTCCTGGCACCAGCACTGTTCCGTGTCTACCTATGCAGGCCAGATGTTTGTGTTTTACAGCCTACAGTAACAAAGCCATGAGGCCCACTGACTGCAGGCAACAGCTGGCAACAATACTCCAGCATCTCAGACCAGATTTGGGCTTTGTCTTCAGTAGACATTCAAGGTGCTTGTGGCAGTTTTCTGTTGGCTCTTGAAGACAAAAACTTTTTCCCAAAGGATCAGTTCATCAAGCTGAAATACCTGGTTTGGACTGCATGCTTAAGACAACCTTCATAGGTTGTTGAAGCAAGAGGGATTTTTTTTTTTCCCCTTTTGGAAAAAATCAACAGAGGCAGTTAACCTCAGCCACATGTATCTACATTACTAATATATTTTTACTACGTTATTGAAGCCTGGTGGATTAGAAAGCCTGCTGCATAAATTACACTTTGCAATCCTTTGCCAGAAGCTCAGGGGGAGACTAATTTTAACCAATCATCATTCTGTCTTCTCCTTATGGGCTGTACTAATTTTCAAGGGAATTCACCACAGCACTCAGTGTTCTAGTTTCTAGGCTGTTTTTTTAAAAAAACAAAACAAAACATAGCACAGAATTATATGATTGTGTAATGCAGAAACTCTTTCAACTCATTACTGTTATGAAAAAGTAAATAAAAATATCAAGTGTAACGTGCCCAGAGTTCTTGCTTTGGGAAAAGGCTTGGTACAGGGGAAAGTGGTGGAAGAAAAGCCCCTTTGGGCTTTAGGGTATGACTGAGAAGCCATGAGATATTGCTCCCCATGCAAACTGACACCTGGTGCACCTTCCCTTTACTCCACAGATGCAGGCGAGACTGGCAGCAGGGTCAGAATCACTCCAGTGAGCAGAGCTAGCCAGAGAAACCACAGCAAGGAAAGAGCCCATCAAAAACCCTGGGGTTAATGAACCGTGTGGTGGCACCTCAAGACTCTCATTTCAATGAATTATTGTAAATGGAAATTAAAACCACCAGCAAAGCTAAAACCATGAAAGGAGGAAGAGATTTACACTCACCTGCATGGGGAGTTTTGAATCCCTCATTCCCTCAAGACAGACTCTGAACTCACCCAGCAGGAACTGTGGTTTGTCAGGATGCTTTGGCCATACAGATTTTCCACATGAACACCCAGTGCATATAATTTGTACTCTATAAACTGTATGTGTTACCAGGGGTGGGATCCGCAGACAAAAAAAAGCAAACGTGAACCCACATGTTAACTACTTTTTACTCTCTTCTGCTTTCAGCATGACCTTGGAGAGCATACTTAATTCTTTTTCCATGTTATACATACTCATGCACACCTGTAGGGTTTGGTTTTTGTTTGGGTTTGGGGTTTTTTTGTTGTTGGTTGGTTGGGGTTTTTTTGAGTCTTAAGAGCTGTTTTGTTGGTTTTGTTTTAAGGCCTATGAGAAAGATTTCAGGAAGTTGTTACTTTTTGAAGTTCTTCCCCAACTCACAAAAATGAGAGAGAGGAAAAAACAAAACAAAACAACACAACCTGTAATGATCTCTTGTGATCTCTTTTGGCAGCCTGTTCTGCCACAAACAGCCATTTTCAGGTCCTCCATAACAAGGAGGTGGTTAGCAAGGCTCTAAACTGTCTGAAAATAAAGTACCTGCAAGCCAGAAGCAAGCCTGAGTTGCTAACTGAGGGCATTTTAGACACAAGACACTTGATGAGTGGTGGTATAGCTGGAAAAAAGATTATTTCATCAAGAGTTTTTCAGCTAAAATAATTCCCACCATATGAAAGATACCTTCCTCTTTCTTTTTTCTCTTTCATCTGTGGGGAAAAAAAAAAACAAACAAACCCAACAAAAAATAAAACCAAACAAAAAAATCTAACAGGTAAGCTGACTTAAATCATACATCTCTGAATTTTTGAGTTAGAACTGTTTGGTTTTTGGTTTTTTTTGAGATCTGGGGAGCTGCAGTTTGAGGCATTAGTTCCCTTTTTACTCCAGTGCATTTTACCAACAAACTGTGGTCAGATCAATGCTGCGTTTCACAGGAATTTTGACCACAGGTTAGCACAAGAAATGCAGGTCAGCTGGCAAGCAACGCTTATACAGAATTGAAGCATACGACTGTCAAACTGTAAATTGCATGAGACACTGCGACAGCAAAGGGGACATGGGCTTATTTTGACCTGAGCTAGAACAAAGCATTCCTACACTGTATAACATACTATTCCAAAGTATTTTGATCAGCACCATAAAAATTAATCTGAATTAATGCTTTTCTTCACTTGCCATTCTGTGAAATAGAATTTCAGGCTTTTCACCCTAACTGGACATTTCTGCTTTTGAAATAATCTGAGTTCTCCAACAGACAGCATTCACTTCTCCATGAGCTCTAAGAAGGGCAGCTCATCTCTTTGTCCTTGGAAGAGGTGGTAGGATGATGGACTTGGCATGTAGCTGGGAAGCTGCTCTCCAGAGCAGCTGGAGGCCCTGGTGTGAGTAATTTGAGTAGGCAAGAACTGAGCCTTTTCAGTATACATCTTTCAGGAAAACACCTCTAATCCCTATGGTCACATCACACACTGAACACTAGCGATGTGTCACTTAAAAGCAAGAATAGATCAAATTTTAAGGAACTATGAAAAAGGCATAGCCAAGAGGTATAGAAAGCAGTAACTGTAAACCAGCTACATTAGTCAAAAGTTAAATTCCCACTGCTGGGAGAAGGAGAGCATTCTACCGAGGTTAAAAACAAGTTCCTTGTGGCAGCAGCTGGGACAGAGATCACAGTGCAAGGAGTCGTGGTTCCCATGTCCTCAGCGTGGCTGAGCAGCCACCGAAGCAGCGGGGTGACACATACCTAATTTCACAAGGAAAAAGCCCTCAGAGAGGAGTTTTGCAATAACCACTAAAGGGCAGGGTGGGAAAAGGCTCAGTTAACACTCTGGCAGGATGAATTTGGCAGTTGTTAAATCCTCAGTTATCTAAGGCCTCTATGAACCAGCAGACTGAGTTTGATCTCAGATCTTCCATGGTAGCAGATTAGGGACTAGAGCACTAACATGGCTGACCATCTCATTAAGACTGGCCTGCAAAGGGAATTTCCCTATCTGAAGTTCCAAGTCAGCTCCATTTTCAGGATCATTCACACCAGTCCTGGGAAGATGTTTCTTCCCCTTTTACTTCAAATTCAATATAAAGTAAGCACAGATGCTTCCAACCTGGAAGGACTTTAACAAGTGTATAACATGCAAAGGCCTGTCTGGGCCAACAAAATAATCGATCACCGGGGTTAGAAATAGCGATCGGCAATGTGACCAGCCACAAATGGCAGCAAGGGGAGGCGGCTTTCTGACCTATTTCTTTTTGGAAGATCACAAACCGTGACAATCCACAAACATGTCTAGTCTGCTTTCTGAAGAACAGCACTAAAACCCTACAAGTGTGATACAGGATTTCCTTGTTAAATGAGAAATTGAGACAGGTGGATATTCATATGACTTAACTGTTGATACCTACCATAAGCCTTTCAGTTTCTCTGTAGGTAATAGTGAAAGGAAGAGACAGATGCACCTCCCCAGGATCAACCAGTTTATCTAAATTACACTCCTGCTGTAAATCACCTTTCTCTCTCCATTATTAATGTTACGGAGCCTAGTTCCTGACTCCGGAGCAGAATTAGGGCCAGAAGTTGGGTGCTGCTACTACAAAGACAAGCTGGTAGTACTGTCAGAGCTGTAGATCAGGGTGTTCTCTAATCTTTCCTAATGGTTTCTGTCTGCTTCCAAACAAAAGCAAACACAGTTTGCATCTAGTTTGTGATGAGATACCAACGCACTGGTTCCAGATATGCACATAAACAATAGTTGTACAATGAAAGACAAGCTAAATATCAATAAACATCACAAAGTCTTCTTCATGGGGACCCACTTGTAGCAAACAGCTTAGAAGACTCTGCAAGCAGAAGGATCATTATGAGTGTATCCCCTAGCTGCAATAATGCACACAAAGTCTTCTTCATGGGGACCCACTTGTAGAAAACTGCTTAGAAGACTCTGCAAGCACAAGGATCACTATGAGTGTATCCCCTAGCTGCAATAATGCATGGACACTAGGACACTAAAGAACTCAAAATAAAGATGACAAACAAGCAACATATACACACACAAATAAAGCAAACAAAAACATCCCACCTTTGGCTGAAAGATTATCACGCTGCACAAGATGGTTGGCTGGCTGACAAGAGGTAGCCCATCTCAAACAAGCAAGTTATAGTAAGAAAAGGCAAGGCTGTAATAGCTTTTATTAAGCCAGTGCGTGCATCTGATGCACTAGTCAAGCTTTTTGGAGTATATATGCCCTTCTCTAGGTCTGAAATAGAAACTGCAACTACCAGTTGCATGGGAACAGTCAGTCTGAGTTGAGTGTAGCAGTTATACCTAGACTGTCTTACTGTTTGCATGATGGTCCCCAGTGAAAATGGTCAGCTGAGAACAAATAATCAACTCCGGTGAGGTGGTTCCTCCACCACCACTTGCAGAGGTGCTGCCTGCCCCTGCCTGGGCATCTGTTTTTAGAGAGGGATGGTGTTTATATCTGCAAAGATGGTAGAAGGAAGTAAGGCAGCAAGTAATTTTCAAGCCTAAAACAAAGATAAAAGCCAAATGGAAATACACTCCACAAAACATTCCTCCTTTGAGCTGTCTTCCTCCTAAAGAAGAACAGACAAATACTATAAATGAAAAGCTCTGAAGTATTTTTTTTTATTAAAGTTTCCTATATTAGCAAAACAATTATTTTCTTTTCCTAGTTTTAGCCTACCTAACCCAAAAATATTTAAACATAGGAGAAGAAAAGGGAACAGAAAAGAATAAGAAGGGGCTTTAAACTCTAGGAACATTTTTTCTGCAGTGAACTCAGAGTGACTGAGGTTCGTAACAAAAGTTGAGCTTGTAATATTTTCCACTGCTTACGGTTCCCTTCTGAACTTCCATTTTGTGGGAATACACTTGGATCACTGCTGACCTGTCTCTGGAAAAGGCTCGCTGTGTATTTTGGCTTGGCTTCCTTCCATTTCTGCTCCTCTAAGTCTGTTCCCCATTTCAACATCTCTTATTGCCACATTCCCAAACATGTTACACAACCCTAAAGAAGCAATTTATAGGAATATTAGTAATTCAGCTGTGACCAAACAAGCACTTTTCCCTTCTAACAGATCATTCTCTCCTGGGAACCACAGTTATGTGACTGTTTGCTCACTTGTTTACAGCATTGCACTGGATGCGATATTTAAACGGGCAACTGACTCAAAGCAGTATAAACCTGTGAAAGCCAGTGCTCTGCAGCAGCTTTCAAAGCAAAACCTGGCTGGAAATATTCTGTGAAGACTTTTCCAAAAGAGCCTGGAAGACCCTCATATGTGAATGTGTAACCTTCCTATAGCCAACTAAATCATTCCAAATGCTCGTACAGAGAGATCCTGCTTTGATGTCCATAGCCTGAGGCAGCACCATCCTGGTGAGAGTCTGTGAGCACTGTGGGAATATAACCCATCACCAAGCAGAGGGCACGCTTGCAATGCCCGCAGATACAAGGATATGAGGCTGAACAACTTACCCGAAGACTAGAGTTACTCATAAACGATAAGTAGTTTAAAGGCAGTCTCACCAACTGTACTGAAATTCCCAATTATTGCCTGATCTTGCAAGCCCTGTTTGCTTGAACACTGGCTCCCATGGGATACTCCCACAGGCTCTCACAGTCAGTTTGCCAGGTCAAAGACCTTAGTTTTCAGTATTTTATCAGAGGATTACATCAAGTTCAATGTCAACTTCTCTGGAAAAATAGGACCTCTATTATGTGAGCTTAAAACTGGAGCCACAATCAAGTCCTTTTCATCTGCCTCTCGCAGAACAAAAGCTTCCGATTCATAACATGAAGTGTATTTTGCTGACCTTCAGTTATCCTTTTAACTCTGCTTCAAATGTTGCCACCCATGCAGAAGAGCTTGCCAGGTGGAGTATCTACCTTCTGCAGTTTACAGCCTAACACATTAACATGAAATAAAATGACTGACTTCAAATTCATGCATTCATTACAAGCTGCAGCTCACGGTCACATTTATTTCTGCTTGGCTCACTGATAGAGACCTTTAGAAAAAGGGTTTTGGCATGAATTAGGGGCAGTAATTGCTCAAGCCATCTCCATGAATTTCACATTCAAGACAACCAAAGGGAAGTCATGTAGCTGTCCTGTGCTCTACCATGATCATATTCATCCTCTGCAATGCAGTCAGTATAACCTCACACTAAAGTTAAGCCAAGAACTGTGATCAAGAGCTACTCAGCCTCTCACAGAAATAAGAAAAGTCTAGAGAGACCCTCCAGACCCATGTCAGGGAGCACGGCCAGCTGCTGAGGCAGCAGCCACAACTGACGGCTGCCTGACATCCATCTGAAGGTAAAAACAGGTCTACTAAAAGCAACACACACTACCTTGCCTGTAAGCACACGAGGAGATGGCCTCACAGACATGAAATGACATTTTCCCATGTAAGGCTACCCAGGTAACCCAACACAGTCTGCAGTAGCTTCAGTTACAAGCAGATTTTATGTTTTCCTTCCCCAAAGTGGTGAGCTCTGCAATCTGCCAAACAATGACACCATATGTCACCACAGAAAGGTCCTTAGTCAGAAAGACTTACTCAGATGTAGGCAAAACTAAGCATCTCCATCACTGGTGCCATACGAATAACATCTTCAGCCTGAGAACACAGGTACAGAGTAACACCCACATACCTACGTCTGAAGTGACAGATATCATCCTCTCCATAGGTTGTTTCCTTTTGACATTCTAGCAATGTCACTAATGTCTTTTCTGGCTTCAACTAGCACCTACCTATAGGACAACACAGTCAACATCATTGCATGGGCAGTGGAACATCTAGCTACTGGGCGACACGCAGCCCTGAAAGGGCTAAGGAGTCAGTACGCAGCAACTGTCCAACCAGCCTAATGGGCCATTTCTCTTATCACTTTCTCATCTGATAGTAGGTTGTCCCAGGTTACGTGCAGTTACTGCATGTGTCTTGGTCGGGGATCACAGGGATGCGTGCGTATGAACAGGGCTGGGCACAAAGGGCCCTCAGTAGCTCTGGGGAGCTAATCCAGCCCAGAGTAGACAAAGCGCTTTGTTATCTTGCGTTGCACCACTGGATCCATACACTTGAGCTTGTTTGGCACAGCAGATAAAAGCTACTCACCATCTGCCACCTCTTTCAGAAATAAAGCATCAAGAAAAATTTATTTTTTACAATCTTACCAGTAAAACTGAGGAGCGACGTTGAAGCACGGGGCAGGGACAGGAGGAAGGGGCAGGGGGAAGCAGAAATGTCATAAGCAGCTCCCCACAGAGCTGCCAAATTGTGTATTACACCCCCAGCTTCTAAATGTCAGCACTAACGAGTAGGTTTTCTCCTGCCTCTGAATTTTCCATTTCTTTCCAGGGCAGAACTGAAGGCTATGTAGGCAGTAACGAGGGAATGAGTAGGCAAACCAAGTGACAGATATTTGTCAAAAAAATTGGACAGATAATTCCTACATCCTCTACAAGGATTTTAGTTGCTATAGAATCACAAAAATAGCATTGGCCTATAAAGTCACTGTAAACCAATAACTTTCTCTCACTGTCCAAACTGGTGGAGGGGTAAACAGGAGAAAAATACAAGACAAAGGCCAGAACCATAAACTATCAGGAGCCTTTGGGACAGAAGAAAAATAGGTTTGAGCCCTCCTGTGTGAGCTTTCTGGGAAATAATAAAGTTAATGAAAAGCTGCCACATCCAGACTCAATTTAGAGATTTACTGGTGGCTGTGCCAGCACAGTATGATCTGTCAATTTGCTGGCTTCCCTCAACAACAAATACTTGGACTTCCTTTATCAAGGACATTTTATCCATGTTGAGACTGAAAAACAGGACATCCTAACATGCCAGGATCTTATTAGAGGTGCCATAGAGATATCAGGGATAAAGTTGGGGACTTGTTACACACATTTCCTCCTGGAATTTTAACTTTTCAGTACGAACGCAAAGTTCAGGGAAGACACATTGCCCATGGTTTCTAAAG
The DNA here is from genome assembly GCA_000699545.1 of Podiceps cristatus. Classification (NCBI taxonomy): domain Eukaryota; kingdom Metazoa; phylum Chordata; class Aves; order Podicipediformes; family Podicipedidae; genus Podiceps; species Podiceps cristatus. The sequence goes on along the minus strand of KL287407.1, from coordinate 40,636 downwards.
CACTTTGAAGAGAGAATAACCTGGAACAGCCTTACTAAGACCACCTGGACTGACTTCTACCTACCCAAGGAGACGCCAGAGCATCCCAGAGCTGAACGTCCTGATCCAGAGGAAAGGATCAACCTGGGCTGTGATGAATACTGAGGAAGAGGCCCAGGGTGTCCAGTGTGCTGGTTCCACCATGATTGCAAGAGAAGGAGGGGCAGAGATGCCTCTTGCCATGGGCAAGCACAGAACAAAAGAAAGGGGGAAGAAATGTAATGTTTTTGTTAGAAGCAGACGTAGCCACAATGGGACACAGCTACAACAGAATGGTTCAGACTTCACGTTTGGTTTCATCTCCATCTGGCCTTGGTGTCCACCCAGACATTCTTGCCTTTGCAGCACCAGGTCTGCTGGCCTGAGTCCCCTGGTGCACACTCCAGTGGGACCTGGGGCCTCCTGACCCCACAGGGCCCACAGATACCGTCACTACATAGGAACATCCTTCGGGGTGGTGGCAACGTGGCAGGGTGTCATAGGATCAGCTCAAGGCTGCTCTCCAGTTCTTTAACCACTGGGACTCTTCTCCCAGCATGCAAGCCAAAACTCTTCCTCTCTTCCAAATTACCATTCCTCTCGCAAAGAAAACTGATGAATCAGAATAAAACAAGGCAGGACATGGGGATGCCCCAAGGGGGCTGGCCATGGCCAGCAAAGCTCTGCTAGTGCCACTGGAGCCATGACAGTCCCAGCCCTTGCCTTGAACACAACACCACAACACTGATTGCTGCTTTGTTTTTCACCCCACATTTGGAAGTGAAAGCAACTTTTAATCAAGAAGATAAAGAAACGCTGAGAAATGGGCAGGATTTTTTAGTTTCATCTCTGGTGAGGGTGATGGCACAGCAAGGGTGTTTGCAGAGTTTTGTTCCACTCCAAGTCACTTCCCACATAATTAGCCCTCTTGCCCCTGTGAAACTATTCACTATATACCTTCCCTAGTGAGCAATCCCATCTTACCACAGCAGTCAAGTAGCAAATAACACTTTGTCCATTCTTACATTTTCCATCTTCAGCAGAACATATATTTTATTTCTATTAGATTTTCCAACCACTCTTCTCCCACTCATGGCAGACATAAAAAAGGACAGTTAACTCATACCTTTCCTGAGGCCACTTCTTTTCAAAGCCTATTATCTCGACTCTCAGGAAACTTTCTCTGTTGCTCCAAAAAGTGAGGGAGAAAAAGCATCAAATGAACAATTCTGTTTATTTTGCCATCTGTGAGTTTGTGGTTCCAATAATGCAATTCTGTCCTCAAATCCTCAGTTGTTCTTCTTGAGATGATTGACTTATGTGCGAGTACTCCTACTCAATGGTTTCTTTTCTTCCCACTAAATTCATAGTTTTGAGATAGAATTGTTTGTTTTTCCCCCAAGTATTGAATATCCTTAAGCAGTGACTAAAGACAAAAAGATTGCTGCTTTTCAAATAAGCCAATCCTGTGAGAGTTCCCATCTCTTCTCTTTTAAATGCATTAATAGGAACAGGAGAAAGGCAGAAACTTCCCCCAAAACATATGGGTAACAAACCCTCAATAGCAGGCTCTGGCCCTCATGGTCCCCAGGGAATGAATCAAACTGTTTACTTCTGCAGGGCTCTGAACTCAGATAAGTGAGGATCATTGAGTTCACTCTACCATTGAACCTCTACCTCATCAGCCTTCCTTTATCACTGTTCAGGATCAAGAAAAATATTGTAGAACTGAAAAAACTGAAGTATCTTAACTTGACTTTGCACTTATTTTTGGCCTATGTGACACTTGCTTCAACCTGGATTTTAACTTCCTCTAAGAAAGCATTTCAAACTCATTAAAATTATACACACACACAAAAAGGGAAGACTTGGTAGGGTTGTTGTGGCTGTCATTATGCCTATGGAAATTTAGTGGACGTAGGGTCACTTCCTAAATAATTGTTTTGCATATTGTCTGCTTATGGCAGAGAAAGGGAACCAGGCAACGATGGTGAGCATTTTGTTAACAATTTTCTTCAAGAACTTCCTCGGTGAGCTAGTCCAGCAATGCCTATATAAAGAAACTGTTAGTTTCTCAACAACATCTTATCTACCTCTTAGTAGTTACATCTTCCTTTGGCATTTAGACTCTATAGTATGTTTGCTGTTTGAAAAAGATTAGGGTAATTACACAAACCTATGCAAGCTAGAATTTTATTCTGAAATGGATTAATAATTGACAGCTTGGTTTTTAGTGAGTGAGAAATTGGAGATTTGTGCCATACCACAAAGGCACAAGAAACCGAAGAACTGAAGGATCAGGAAACATAAATGGAGAAAAATTATTTCGAAGTATAATGTCTGAAGTTAATAGCTCATAGCAAGGTTAACATTATGGGGATTATGAAGCTCACATTGCCTCTTTAATTTTTTTTTTTTTTTGCTTTTCTGCACTGTTTTTATCCACCTTCCCCCTTTTAAAAATGTATATAAAAGGGGAGTATTTCTCTCAACTGGGACTCCAAATTAAGTCTAAAATGTTCATTTTCCTTTGCTTCTGGTTAACAAGCTCACTTTCACACCAAGGTAAAACACAAGTAGCTCAAGAGTTGTCTGAGGATCACTAGAGGGTGGGAGGATTGAAGCTTTTTAGAGAAACACAACATTCAAATAAGGTATCAGTAGGTAAGAATTAGTATCAATATCCTGCACTGCTTCTATTACCTGCTTGCCATCTCACAGCACTTTACAATATGACCAGGTTTCCGTAATGGGAAACAGGGACACTGCTGATTTAAGCCTAATTCACATCCAGATGCAGCAACTTACTGTTTTTATCACCTGTGTCTCAGGGGAGCTGTTGAACTAAATAGGCACTTTCCTCACACAGGAAAAAAAACATGGATTAAAAAGGTAAAATAGCTATACTAGGCCAGAGGGCTGTATCCTCTGGCTCAGTATCATTTTTTGGACAGGGACCAGTAAGAGATGCTGAAATCAAGACTATAAGAACAGGCTAAGCACACAGCAACACCAGGATGCACTCCCAACAACCAGCAGCTTTAGGACTTATCAAATCAGTGGCACACAGTTCTGTATCCTAGCTGTTGATGCCATTCTCTTCTATGAACTTGTCTGGTTGCTTTTTGAACCTGGGTAGAATTTTAGTCCCCACAGCGCTCTGTGGAAAACGCTGCCAGACCTCAACTATGGATCATGGAAGAAAATTCCTCTGCTTATTCTGAAATGTTGGACCTGTTATTTCACTTGGTATCATGCAACAGAAGTAGCAGAGAAAATAGTTGCCCTGGTTTCAGCTGGGATAGAGTTAATTTTCTTCCTAGTAGCTGGTATAGTGCTGTGTTTTGGATTCAGTATGAGAATAATGTTGATAACACATGGATGTTTTTAGTTTTTGCTAAGTAGCCCATATACTAAGTCAAGGACTTTTCAGCTTCCCATGCTCTGCCAGTGGGGAGGTGCATGAGAAGCTGAGGGGGCAAAACCAGGACAGCTGACCCAGACTGGCCAAAGGGATATTCCATACCATATGATGTCACATTCGGTATATAAACTGGGGGGAGGGAGGGCGATTGCTGCTCTGGGATGGGATGAGCATCAGTCAGCAGGTGATGAGCAATTGCATTGTACATCACTTGTTTTGTATATTCTATTATTACCATTATTGTCTCTTTGTTGTCCTATTAAACTGTCTTTATCTCAACCCATGAGTTTTACTTTTGTAGGTTTTCTTCCATTCTCCTCCCCATCCCACAGAAGGAGAGGGGTGAGCAAGCAGCTGTGTGGTGCTTAGTTGCTGGTGGGGTTAAACCATGGCAATAGTGAATGACTCTTCCCTGCCTACTTTCTCTGCTACTCGTTATTTGATAGATCTCTATGATATTCCTCCTTCCAAGTAATTTCTTTCCCATGCTGAAGAGCTCTAATCTGTTTAGTCATACCTTGAAAGGAAGCCATTCTGTATCTCCAATCATTGTTGCCTTCCTTCATAGTATTTTTACTCTTTACTCTTTCTTTTTGAGAATGGAGGATCCATGAAGTGGGCACACCATCAGCTCTTACAGGGGCACAACTGTGTTTCTCCTTTTTTTACTCTGTTCCTGCCCTAACACCACCCAATAATTTTTTGCCTCTTTGACCCTCACTGAGCACTCAACTGATATTTTCACAGAACTGTCCAAAACGACTTCAAGATCTTTTGTGATTACAAATAGCTACTTCCCAGCCTATCACTGTATAGGTGAAATCAAGGCTGTTCTCCAAAGCATACCACTATACTTTGCTTTTATCAACACTAAGTATCAAGTGGCATTTTACCCCCTAGTTACAAAATGTGATCTTTCTACATCATCTTCAAATAAGCTCTGTTCCTCCTCTGAAACTTCCTTTCATCATTCGCTATCCCCCTTTGCCAGATGAACCCATGAACAATTGGGTAGTGCTGTCTCTAGTATTGATCTCCAGGAGCCTCCAGTGATCTCCTTCCCTGTGAAAAATCATTGTCTATCCCTACAGTTTGAGTGAGGTTCAGTGTATAAAGAAAAACATCTCATGTAATTTTGTGCGTGACATAGCCTGTATGGTACTGACAAGCGCATGTTTCCTGTAAATCCCAGGTCACGTCTGTCAGCTTCGTGCAGATGTCTTGGGTATTGCAGAGCATCCCAGATGGCACAAAGTGCCTATTTTTAGGCCACTGAATCCAACTCTGTTTCCCGTTTCTTAACAAGTTACAGACTCACACAAGGACAGTCACATTGTTTTGGAATTTTGTTCCTTTTCAACTGTTTGGCAAAAGTTGTTTTGGAAATCCAGACCTACCATGTCAACTTTTCACACACACGAGTAACTACTCTAGAAGAATCTGTAATACATTTGCAAGGGATGAAGTCCTTCTAGAAAAGCAATGACAACTCTTTCCTACCATACCTCATTTATGAGTCTCCTTATGCATCTACTTTTTACTACACTTCCTACAGTTTTTCTGATACAGACATCAGAGTTAGTGGCCACTAATCCCCAGACACTCCTGAAAATCTGTTTTATAGACTGAAGTTGCATTTGCCAGTTTTTAATCACTCTGGTACCAAGGTAGTTTTAGTCCTGTATTATAGGCTGAAATAGTTGTACTTCTCCACACTAAATGTTGATGCAGAGACCTGGCACTAATCCAAGTGTTGGCTCAGCATAAATTAATCCATTAATTAACCTGTAATCCACACACCATGATCAGCCCTTGGCAAAAATGAGAGAGGACATGCATGTAATTCTCAGTCTATGGTCTTTTCGTGCTTAAAAGCTATAGCCATACCAGCAACTCCTCCTAAGGTAAGCACAATTAAAAGTTGGCCAGAAAAAGTTCTTTTGTCCATGTGGTTTGTATCTAGTCCTTAAGCAAAACAGGCTACAGTAGCAAATGGATTTTTTGGCCAGCATTTGCACTGGGGCTGCACTGCTATTGCCACATCAGGAAAAGGCCCTCACTCAGCACTGGCATTTTCTATTCCAGAAAAACCTTTACAGTGTAAGCTGGGCCTACGTTTTAGTACTTTCCCATGACTGCTACAAGGGCCACTGCAAAGTCTCAGCTCTCCCCAGCTCTGTTGCCCCACTCCCAGTTTCAGTCTTCTTCCTGCATCTTTCCCCCCTACCCGTGCTTTTGAAGGAAACCAGCCCCGAGTGCTTAAACATCTGTCTCCCATTGTGCCCACACTGGATATGTGCCACCAGCAAATAGGGAAAAGACAGTGGGATATGGATCATATATATGGATTTTCACTGGTGAGAGAGAGGTGAAAGCTTCTCAGGGACATTTAATCCATAAGTCATCACCATCATTAAGAATTCAAATCTTCCTATGAATTCAAAATGTGAATAACTGTTTGAATTGTCTCTTGTGTAATGAGTAGTAAAAAAAATAAATTGTATCTAAGTGAGCATACCATCATGTAAAGATGTTTTAGAGGAATCATAGATTCCCTTGTGGACAAGAGCAATCTCCAGATGGAATTTACTCCTTTATAGGGAACTGTAATATCAGATGCAAAATGTCTCTATTCTGTGCTTCTGAAGAGATTTATTCATAGCCACTCTTCTGGTAAGAGACTTGAATCTCGTGGTAATATTTAGAGGAGGTCAGTTTCTGGCTAAAACAAATGTGTAGAATATTTCTATCCTTAGCCAGTATCATGTCACATAAATGCATTAGGACATTTTCCTGGACTACAATATCTTTATATCTACTGGAGCAACTACAGAATAAACAAATGGAAAGGCATTCCCCGTGGCTGACCTGTGATTTGGAGTTCTCTCTCAATTCCTTGAGCTTCATTTTCAGAGTAGAAAAATAAGCTAAAACATTAAAACTATACAACTGTCATTTCCTCTAATATTCATCTATGGCTACTTATCTGAAACGAATACAGTGTGTAACATGGCTTCACAAAGTCCCATGCATTAATACATCCTCCATTCACATCTGTGTTTCATAGCTATGTTGCACAGGTCTCCACCAGGTCTAATGCTATTTTCAGCTTCCAGCCTTTGTCCCTTGTCTTCTTTCTTCCCCACCTTCCCCAGAAGAAGGAAAACTTAAGACAAAACCCAAGGCATACAATAGGGTCCTGTGGCTCATCTCAGTGTGCGAGAGAGAGAATGCTACCAAAACACCATGCTTAATGCAATGGCCTCCTTTGCTCCTTCAGAGTTTCTCAGATGCTGGGGTCAGGGTTACTGCTGTGCTAGGCAAGGTGGCAGGCAGCAGGGAGGGTGGAAAGATTAAAAAGAGACCAGACAGAATTTTGACTACAGAGCATGGAAAGACTTCAGAGTTGAATTGATGAAAAGCAGCAAGTTAACAAGATCCTTTGTGCCTTACTCTGCTCCTGCAGCACATTTTCAGGGGTACACACAATCTTCAAAGGTACATCCAGAGAACAAGGCGTAGAGCAGGTGGCCAACATCAAGTGAATAGACAGCAGCTCCATAGAGCGCTGAGCAGCTGCTTCCCTGGAGCACGGCAGCACGGGATGTGCACGGGGCTGCTGCTCTGACTTCAGATGCCCAACAGAGAATCTGCTCACTTGACAAACATTGCAATTTGGACAGGGGCATATGGTGCTTCAGGTATTACCCATACAGGCAGTACAACTCTCATTCTCCCTCAGGATTTCAAAAGTCTTTAAGAGCGTAATTTTCACTTTGGGAACAGCACAGACATATAAGGCTATAGTGAAGCATTAGTTTAGAGCATGGAATTTGAAATATTTTTGAGAGAGGATATGGTTGATGGAATGCTATGTTAGGTTAAAAAACCCAAATGGCCATGATAAGCAAATATGTCAGGGGGAAGGGCTGAGGACAGGGTGGGAGATTCCAGCTAGGTAGATGCTTAGGTCAAACATCAAGAAGAAACCTGCAGATGTTCCAGGGCCTATTTCAATATGTAGGGCTTGCATTAAGAGTCTATATAACAGATGGCAGTTTCTGAGTCACTAAACATTATTATTTGGCAACAAACTTGTGCGCTCTCAACAATTTCTCAAGGGATTCCTGACACAAACTGCTGTGCAAGTGATGTGTATTCTATAACATTCAATTTCAGAGTTTCTAAACTGAATAGCAGAGCTCCATGTAACTGCAGACATAGATATATATCTAAATAAAAGATCTAAAGTAAACTTGGCATACATCAGCCTGAGTCAGAAAAATCAGCAGTGGAGTCCAGAGGCCCACTATTTTCTGTTTATTTCTGGATTATTTTTGCTTGCACATCACTATCTCCTAACAGATGAAATCATTATTTTTTTAGGTAGATTTTTATGAAATTTCAGTAAATTTGACAGGGGAATTAAATCTTAACACCGATGTCTGGCACTGACAACAACTTTCCCTTTAAGATATCTTAACAAAAAACCCAACCAAACCATATTTGTAGGTCGATTCAAACGATGCTACTATGAGTGTTACACATCCCACTCAACAAGTAGATACAGGCTCAGAAGACCAAATACACAAAAGGATTCAGGTACTCAAATGCTTCCTGATTTCATTTAGTCCAAGTTTGGTGGGATTTCAGTACCAAACCACTTTACAGGATCTAGCCCTGTGTATCTTTGGAAGGCAATCAGAGGCATTGCTCTCAGAGACAGGACGAAGAAGTCCCAGCTCCAGTCTCATCCTCAGTTTATTAGGCTATAACCTTTTCTCAATTGTGTCAACACTGTTAATAGAAATAGCACATGACCTTTCTGTGTTAAGGCTTTTTATCACAGTAGACTCCCAGAGAGTCACAGTGTCTGTTCTGCAGAGCTAATAATAGACAACATTCCTACAAGCACATAATTCATGGGGCTGCATGCACAACTCATGCACCAAAACCTCATAAAGTACCAAACAAATCAGGCTCTGAACAAAAACAAGCAAGCTGCACACCTTGCATGGTGAAATGTTCAATGCAGCCTATCTGCATAACAATTACATGTCAAACCAAAAAGGAGAGAGAAAAGGTAGAGGGTAGCCAGTAGACAAACGATTGTGTATCACATCTTGGGCCACGAGGTTGCTATTTTTGTCTCTACGGTAACTCCTCTGCCTGTTACGCATTTTATTCCTATCCTGTAAGGACTGTTGACTAGGAAGAGAAGGAAAACTATGACCAACAAGAGCAGAGATTATTCACAAGAGATCAGAATGGTTTACTTAAATCTGGGAAGAGGAGATATAGAAAAGGGGAAAAGATGGCTTCACTTAAAGCAAAACAAACCTTCAGAATTAAAGCATCTCTCTTTCAGAAGGAACATCATCTTTCCTCCCCTGTGCAATGACATACAATTTATCAAGTGAAAGTCTGAGGGATGAAATGCTTCTTTCTCAGCAATATGCCAGTGATATCTAGAACTGCTTATAATAGAAAGCGAAGTCTGCAACCATCTTTTATAAACAACATTGCTGCTTGTAGGCACATATGTATCTAGAAAGTGATGACTACTTTCAGTGTTGGCCTTTAAATTGTCATTTCTTGGCACAAACCTGCATTTTTTAAAAACGGAACAAAAGCCATCATGTTATATAGAAGACAGACATCATGTTCTGAGCTGGGAAAATACTCTCCCTTTCCTCCGGGCTTTGTCTATCAAAACAGGGCCACAGAGCTTTGCAACCTTGTTATTGTACACTAACACCAGGGTGACTGCTGTTGTATCCTGTTCACTGTGCTAGGTACCATAAGGAGCCTACTCCATCTGTACAAATGGTAGGAGTAGTTTTGGAAAGGAAACAGTTAAAACCCCCCTGATCTAAACTATAGTCATAAATAGAAAGACCACCACCCTTGTGGATAATCAGCATATAGAAACCTTTGGATTATGCTTTCAAAGCTCGTATTTTTCCTCTACTATTTGCTTTATGCATACTGCATTTTTATTTTGATCTGGTGATGATTCACAAGCAAAAAACCCCATGGCTGATGCAAGGAACAACAAATCTATTATATGGGTAGTATCACAGCCTAATCTCCATTGCAAAAATATTTGGAGTTAAATCCTGTCCCGTCTGAAATGCACAGGAGTCTATCATTGATTTCAATAGGGACAGGATTTCAGCCATCAACTGAAGGTTGTTTTTTCTAAATGGTAAGATGAAGCAGCCAGTGTAAAAAAACCATACTAGTTAACATCGAGTGGTACCTAGACAGAAGAATATAGTTCATATATAGTTCATATCGTTTTGCTGTTTGAGGGGCTTGCATTGAAGGCACATTAAATGGATTTCCAAAGTCAAGCTTTATAAGCAGAATCAGATGTCATTAGAGCCAGCCTCTTGTGATCTCTTCTCCTCCTGTAATGTTTATAACATGTCCCTGGTTAACAAAATGTCCAACTACTCTAGAGACACCAAATGTTTTCTGACCTGACTTTGTAGAGAAGCAGACAGTAACAGCCATGAGATACTCCCTAAGCATTTAATCTTGCCAAGCTTTCTCCTCCCTATTTTGCACTCAAGTTGTGACATCCATGCATCTCTTCTGGTATCTCACCTTGCTCCTGAGCTTTGGCTAGATGGAATATCAGCAAAAGCTCTGTTTGCAGTGACTTCACTTCTTACTATTTTTTTTTAATTGCTTTTTTTCCAGCAAGTAGGAAGCAAAACAAAACATTGACTCACAGGCTGAAACAGATCCTTAAGTCCAAAGAAACCTTTGAAAGGGATGGGTGTTTTCCTCCCATAAGACAGACTACGTAACCTTTAGCACATTCTTTTGCCAAGTAACACGTTCCATCTCGTTTTAAGAGGAGCAGCATAAAACCATCTCACCTTTTTCATCACTACACATTTTTACAGTTGTTCTGTTACTGCTTCAGATATTGTAAAATGCACCAGTTCCATCAAGTGCTGCTTCAGTCTGCATGAAAACAGCCATGAGAAATTCAATGGCTTTCTAGTTTCATTTCCTTCCAAACTCCCATCAACCACCATTCCATCCCTTCACAAACAGCATCCAGATGTTAATAAACATCTCAAACTTACTCTTTAACAATGGTACAACCTTCTCCTATTTAGCTTTTTCTATCATTTATTTCATCCACCCTGCAGCCTTTGCTGTTTGCTCATATTTCCAGGTCACCACAAAATATGTTGTATGAGTGTCAACAGAAGAATTACTTTAATATGAACCAAAATAACATTTGCTTCAAATCCAGAGAAATAAAACCTGCATTTATGTTCATTGGAGCTTCCACTAATATTTTTCTGGATGGGAATCTAATGTGGAGCATCACTGAGTGTTCCAGCTGGAGTTCAAAGGGGCACTTCTATTTTCAGAGTTCACAATAACAAAGAGAGTGAGAATCCTCTCTATATTTTTTTTTAAAATGTGCTTCATTTAGTGGAAAATGGGTCCTCAGGTCTTGAACTATGGATTGTAAACCAATACAGGTCTGATAAGGTTGACAAGTGACAGAAGTAGCACTGTGCACAGGCTTTGAAGCATCATCAAACACATTAATTTAAAAAAAAAAAAAAACAACCAACACCCTTCCAATTTAAATTTATGGGCATGCTACTCTTGACTAGAGAAAGGGATTTTAGTAGCTATATGGGAAATATTAAAATATACTATAATGCATTTGCCACAGTTCCCATGATTGTATGTCTAGTGATAAACAGTTGTTTTCAACCTGAGTTCAGTGGACTCAGGAGGCTTGCAGACTATTCCTAAGATGTCTGTTTAAAGTAATGAATAAAAGCAAGGCCATCTTTTCTGGGCTTAATTCTGCTAGGCAGTCGTCCCCATCTCTACTGATCAAAAGTGCTTGAAATGACTGGTACAACCTAAAGGAGAATGGATTAGGTTACTTCCTCCATGGACCTGACAACAACGAAAATTGGCAAAAAGTATTGCTAAAAAGTAGTGGTCTACTTCCAGACTCTTGGCACTGGAGGGTGAAACAAGGGGGAGCTCCCCCAGCAGTGTATTAGCTGTTCAGGAAAGCTCCTGCAGGGAACCTGAAAGCCATCAGGTTCTTAAACAAGGTTAACAGCAAGTCTGAGGAAACGCAGAATTTCTCAGGGAAGCCGAAAACTGCAGATACCAGAGATATTGTTTTCTGGTTTTAGTTCTCCAATGACTTTGCAAATGAAAGTGAGAACAATTTAAAGGACATGGAATTATGTAGAAAATGAGAACTATCTTTACAGCCAGCCTCTAGAGTCTCCTGTAAAGTTTGAGACCCGTGGGCTAGATTTTGCATCAACACAGTCCTTGGCTCAAACGTGCTCCAGTCCAAAAAAATAAAAGAGGGAGGGAAGAAAGAAGAACAGGGCAAAGACAGATAAAGTAGGGTAGTGACAGTACTGTCTGTGAGTGCAAGCCCTGTGCTCTGCTCCAAAGCAGCAAGGTAGGAGAAGAAAAATCCACAGAAAATGTCTTGGTTCCAACCCCCCTGCTCATGCCACATTTTCAGGGTTGCTATTTGTTTCCCTATGAGAGCATCTCTCTTTCCTTGGAAGCTTAGATTATCTTTTTCCTCCCCCTCCTATGCAGACAAAAACTTATCAGGAACTTGAAATGAGATTGCAACTCATGTGCAGTAGATGCTCCGTTATGACAAGCTAAACAAGTCAGTTGTGATGCGAGAGTGATCATGGGAAAAGCCTCCATTATTTTGGTTTGGTTTTAAATAATCTGTGGTCTGCAGCTGAATCTGTTCAAGGAAATAGTGAGTATAAACTGGTCACTGACAGGACACGATGCTATTGGGTTACACTTCCCTGAACAGGCTGCACTAAAACTTAGAACACTATGGCTTCAATTGAAAAATGCAACAAGTTAAAAAACCTCCAGGCTGTAACAGTGCAGTTGCTGCTTACGTTCCTGCCCTCATTTGTGTAACAGTCTTTACTATTTTTTCTGCCCAAAAGTAAGATTTCAAATAATTGACTACTCTTCTTACTTACAGACTTGAAATTCTGTTCTTTTCAAGTCTTTATAGAAAAGAAGCAGACTTGTATCAAGTCTGATTCTTTTCACTTCCTTTCCAATTACAAGGTCTTCTGCAAATTTGATCATTTATACCCAAGAAGTGGCTCCAAAGGAATTCCTACAAGGAAAAGCGTTGAGAGATGATTAACAATGCCTGTAATAATGTTCTGGGGCAAACTCCAAATTTTACTTCAGCTAAGAGGAGACGCTGAGCTTTTGTTACCAGATTAGGATCAGAAACAAGCAAAGCCCACAAGATGCTCTCTAGCTCCACAGAATCATGGTTATAAACAGGGCTATCTTGGGACTTCTCAGCAAGGTAGGCAAAATTGGATTTTGCCTCCTGGATTAAGGAATTTGAACTGGAGTTTGAGCTGTTCTTACCACAGGAAGGCCAAAAGAAAAAGGGGGCACTGGTGGGATGCAGAGTCCAAGAGGGCTCCCAAGTAAAAAAACTAGGATTATGGGTTGGGGTTTTTTGGTTGGTTGGTTCGTTTAGGTTTCGGGGTTCTTTTTGCTACCTTGGGCATGCTACCTTGAGAAGCAAGGAGGTTCATCAGAGGATTCCTAAAATATTTTGAAGTTTCTATCCAGTTTCTAAACATTACAGGAAACATCATCATTTTGATGACCCAGATACATTGCGCTGCATTACAGCAGTAGTAATGCATTACAGTTTGAACACTTCTTTCACAGCTGCACTTAGGACGACTTAAACACAACGTCAGGGATGGATTGGGATCCATCCAATTGGATGGATCAGCCATCCAGATGGCTCAGCCTGTTCTGCTGCACCATCAGTTAAGTCCAATTTGATGCAAGGCATAATTGAAATATCAAGTTAAGACAATCTCAGAAGGAAAATATTAAGATAATTAGTTGCTGTGGTGACTCCACACAGAACATTTCCCAATACTACGTGTCACACACGTTCATGCCTAAGATTTTCTTGTTCAGTGTAGAAAGAGAGTAGATGCTCTCTATATCATCCACAGGTCTCTTTAGAGAGTGTTCTACAACAGACAATCCACTCAATTATTAGGGAGGTTTTAAAGATACAACAAATCTGACATAACATCAGGTTAAAATTCAGGATCACAGTCACATCAGGACTAACCAGTGCCAAAAGCCACATAAGAATTTGGTACAAAAAAGCTAGAAATTCAATACTGATTTCATGAAATTCCACCACCTGGAATAAACACAAATAGGCTGTCAAGAGGACGCGACCAAACTCTTTTCAGTGGAGCCCAGCGACAGGACAAGGGGCAACAGGTATAAACTGGAACACAGGACATTCTGTCTGAATATGAGGAAAACGCTTTACTGTGGGGGTGACAGAGCCCTGGCACAGGCCCAGAGAGGCTGTGTGGTCTCCTGCTCTGGGGATATTCAAAACCCGCCTGGGTGTGTTCCTGTACAACCTGCTCTAGGGGATCCCACTCCAGCAGGGGGGTTGGACTAGATGATCTCTAGAGGTCCCTTGCAACCCCCACTGTTCTGTGACTCTATGAAAATTAATTCACATAGGTTGGAAAATTCATATATTTAAACAAACAAACAAAAAAAATCCACTCTGGTTTGTTTGATCAGTTTGCTGTTGGCATATTTACCAGAGCCAGGAAATTTCAAGCCAGCTCAGTCAGAAGATGACTTTTTACTTAGCTTCTTCATGGACTTACTTTCTTACACACAACTGTAGTGGACCAGATGTTAAGACATTAGTTCAATCACCTATAAAGAGGTGATAAAGAGAGAGAGAGAGGGATATTTCTCTAGGTCTTTAGAGGTGATACTTGGTATTTGGCTGCACTTTGACTCCCATTTAAACCCCTCTTGGTGCCACCTTTTTGATGCTTGCTGAGCACTGATTGAATCTAGGGTATGGGAGAAGTAGTATTCTATTCCAGCAGGAAAAGTCACTTTTCAATAAATCAGTATCTGGCCTGATGTGTTCTGTATGTGAAATTGTTAAGCCCGTTCTTTCCCCATTCTGTATTATTTACCTTATATAAACGGTTCCGGGAGGGGGGGGGGCGGAGGAGGTGTTTTGTTTTGTTTAAATGTAATTCTACAAAGCATCATATAAAACATTTATGAGGTTTAGATAAAATACACCTGCTGTGTGGATGCATTACCTACCAAGTCTTACCTCAGTTGGACTGGATTTATTTATTTTGGCTGTTTTCATAGTTTCCCAACCTTTCCCACTCTTTCAAGACACAATCTTCTAACAAAGGAAGTTAAAAAACTGTCAAAGTCTGTTCAAAGTTTTCATTTTTACTGATTTTACCCCTCCAGCTATTCATAGATCACAAATCCTGATCTGACCAGAGCCAGATGGCACGAATATGCCTAACCCATTGTACTAATGGTTTTGGAGGGGATTACTCTGACAGTGAAGGGCACATATCAAAGAAGAAAAGTAGTATTTTCTTCTTGCTCACACTGAAAGAAACAAAGCAGCATGTAAAATGAACCCAAAGTTATTTAATTTGATGTCTTCCCTGTGTAAAAAGACCAGTATTAGATAAATAAACAACCTACATCACTGAGTGCCTGTATAAGGATACCACGAGACAATGACATAAATGAGTGAGTTTTGCCAGACTCAAGTTTCATCTCTGTGTACCACTGCTCCCAAAGGGGAACAATTGTGCAGTTATCGTTCCATTATGTTGATGCATTGCTTTTTCTCCTTCTAGAAAGTGAAAAACTAAAAGCTTCACCAATTGAAAACAGTTTTACTCATAAAAAATGATCATTTGATTTGTCCATTTCATATTAGAATGAAGAACTTCCGTTAGCCAAGGGCTTATGAGTACTTCTTGATGAACCTGTCTTTAGGTCTGTTATCTTGGATATCCTTTTATTATCGTCTGAATCAGTGAAGTGAGCATCTTTTAACCTCTGATATTTCACATTTGTTTCCAATAAAGAAAACCTTTATAAGCGTTACTGCATTAGAACAACAAAAGTGTCTTAGAGGCATGGTGTTAAGAGCACGATCATTATCTTTTTTCACTGTAACATTTGGTGATTTAGCTATTCAAAAAATAGTATTCCATGACTAACATAATAATTACATAATGATACTAAATAATACTAAATAAAAATAAATTAAAGCTTTTTAACAATGTTTTTGGAATAGACCCTGAGAAGGCTGTTAATGAGTGACCTGCAATTATGAGGAGGTGGGGGAGTTGACTCACACTAGATGTTTGTCTTAAGAGATGGAAGGATAAGCGAGAAAAGGCAGCTTTGAACAATCAATACATCCCCTACTGCTGGCTGCACAGAGCCACAAACACACCGATTGCACGAACAACAGCGGGAAGCAGGCAGAAATGCTGCTGAGCAAGTCGTAGCCCAGCAAGGCCCAGCCCTCTGGGCTGGCAGGTTAGCTGGTTTATTGTGGTGGTGGGCAGGGCCGTAGGGTGCAGTCAGCCCGCAAATACGCTGCACGGCCACCACTTTCCATACACACCAGTGAATTCCATGCCATTGGGAAAGAGAGAATGACTTCAGTTAGTTCACAGGCCAGAAATCTTCATGGATCATTTATAGACTATTTGATCTGAGTGGACATCCTTTTTATGAATAACACATCAAGTAGGATGAAAGAAATAAACCCTCTGTGTGCGAGCTGCCTGCTCTTGAGTTCTAAACTTATAAACAGACTTCAACTTATAAACATTTTCTACATACTAATTCTGGCAAAGATTTTTGGAACTTTGGTCTGCAGTTGGGGTGGAAGAAGTACATATGAGTCACACTTTTTATGGGTTGCATAAAACTTTCATTACTATTAAATTGCTTGCTGAACATGCTTGCTTTTTTTTTTTTTTTTCCCCCTACTTGATAATGTTGATTTTGCATTGGTTTTGTCTGCAGCAGAATAACAGTGGTTGCTATTTTCATGGCAAGTTTTGTTTTCACATTTTTGGTAACAACAGCAAAAAATACTGTTTTCCCAGAATTAATCAGCCGTATTTATCATGATTCCAGAGCTGACAAGTTGTGGTTTCTTTATGGGTACAGTTAAGCGGATGCTTTTCAGCTAAGCATAATATTCATCCGGCCTCTCAGCTGGATTTCACTTGCAATATACACCACCTAAATCCAGAACAGCTCCTTGTAACCATGATCAGAATCCAGCCCAGGCAGTTAATTCAGAAAAGGAACATAAAAATACCACAATAGCATTCAATGTGCCAAGGACAGCATCATCATAACATGCTAAATATGGTGGGAGAGAACCTGCAAGTAGGTGAAGACTTTCCACTTTGTGCTGCTTTGATAGGTCTGGGCATACACAAGTGAAGAGATATGGCACACAAAGCATACGGTTGGGAAGTCGTTATCCATATGTGTCTAGGTTTGTCCAACAAGACGACCAAATGCTCTCACAGGGCCACAGCCTGTGACACCCATGCAGGGATGGGGACTGACAGCTCAGTTGTCCTAAAAGCCCCTTCCACATCCATTCCAGGCAGCAGCACATTGCTCACAGCATCCCACGCAGGTGAGGTGGGACCCCTCAGCCAACCTGATCTGACCTTCCAGCTTGCTCTGCTGGAACACCAGACCAGAGTGACACCCGTCCTGGGAAAGCTCAAGGTCATTTCTTGCCCCTCTGTGACAAATCCTGCTTCAGTCTCAGCTTCCCCACAGCAGCACAACCATGCCTCAGCTCTGCATGCTGAGGCAGACAGTGGGAGCAGATAGCTCTGCCTCGGTACCCTCTATTCTGCATTTTTTTAAACCTAATATTCTCTTGAAATACTTGTAGCATGCTCATAGAATACCAGAGAAACAGCAGGACAACTGCTGTCCTTCACTTCAGCCAGGAGGCCAACTCATCTCAGTATCTTGTATCAGAGACGGGGGGCAGATACTTCTGCATTTTTTTGTAAGCTGATTTTAGACTTCAGAGTCAAATAACTTATAATTGCTTTAAATCTGGGTATTTTAATTCCATGTCTGCCTGACAATCTTGGACCACTCCTATAGTTTTTCAATACTGAGCCCTTAGGCCTCCACTAACTGAGCTGTAAATTGTGTATGGTATTTTAACTATTTTATCTATTTAAGTGTATTTAGGTTTCCCAAAATAGCTGGAGATAAGTAGTGAATTAATCTTAGATGAAAGATAATGAATTAATATGCAGGTTAATGAACTTCAAGATCTGCTAACAATTCTAAAGGGAATCGCAACAGTTTGGAGTGAAACAAAGCTTATTAGTCCTCTCCGTGACTGATCAGCTGGGGTCGCTCTGATTACATTGGGGAATGGATAGGGATGGAAAACCACAAGAGTTCACAGTGTTATCACAGGGCTTGACCAAAAAGGGAGCCAAACTCCTTTACTCCTCAACTTTAGCCATTGCAGCCCATTCCCCCTTTCATCTTCTCTAACTGGTAATCAATTGTGTCTCACCACCCAAGAATGAAATTTCCCAACAAATAGGTTGCAAACTAATAAAGGAATTCATCATCTCTAACCTCCTATTTTAGGTGGTCAGTTTTGGCTTTGCCCTCCGCCTCTTTCCAGCAATATTTTCCCTCCTTTCCCCTTCCCAGTTCTCTGAGCCTATTTCAATGGAGGGTCTTGCCATCCTTTTCCCCCTTGCCTCTTGCACACCCACCTCTTTGCACTTATTCCTCTAATTACAATTCCTACACTTCTCCCTAAAACAGGCTGGCGTGAACCAAGAAACAAGCAGCATTGCCTTAAATGCAAAGACATTTAACAAAGTAAGTGGACAGGAGGCAAACTCCAAGGAGACAAAATTGCAGCTACACAGCCCACACTGGAGAATGTCTCCAAATACTCCTGAATAAACAAGATGTAAGGGAAGCAAGGGCATTCAGTCATGAAGATGGATGAAGTAACAGTTTCTTCTCCTCAACTGCTTGACATTTAATACATCAGTGAGATGGCAGCAAGCCTTGGCTTTAGTACAACTTCAGCCTGCAAGGATAACAGTTTGTATCTCTGCCTTGTGGGTGCCACGTTTATGCCTTGTCAAACAGTAGTGTGGGAACGTTTGCAGAATTTTGCCTCCAGAGTGAAGGAAGCAAATAAGGGCATGTAACAGTCAGAGACATTCCAAGGACACACTAGTAAACATATAATACATAATAATAGTATTTATTGTTCTTGTTTCTCTAAGTGGACACCAGTTAGCCTTACACTTTGCTGACAAGACCTTCCTGTTCTGCTCAAAATACGATCTTTGAATTCGCTTCTTGTGTTCAGCAGTACCGCTTCTCAATATACTGTAATGTGCTTTATATGACTCACAGCAGCTGAGTAAAAGGTAAAGACCCAACACTGACATTTTGTCCCCTGTTACTGTTAAGCAGTTATGAACATGGACAAAGCAAAAAGTTATGAAATTAAGGCAGTGAACTTGCCACCTTGCCAGAATCCAAATGGATGAAGTTTTCTTCTCGGAATATGAGTTAACAGATATATGGATTCAATTAGCCCCTGCCCAATATGAATGGTGCATAATTTACCTTTATGTCCAGCTGCCTTATAAATCAGATAGCTTTATAGTCATCTGCCTGCAAGTACCTTAGCTGCCATTCTGACTGACTGCCACCATGTTTTTTCTCTTTATGAAGTGAGAAACAAAGGGGTTTTGTTTCAGTTCCCATGTCCTTTAATTTTTGCTTTGGAAAGAAATTCAGTGAATTTTCCCATGCTTCTTCCCCTGCAGCTCCTACTAGAGAGGAAAGGGGGGGAGGAGAATATGAGAAGAAAAGCAGGAGGAGAAAAAAATTGTGTCTCAAACATGTCCTCATGCCTTTAAAATGCCAAGAAAGAAGGATAACTGTTTCCATTTCACTTCCCTCCTCCAGTCTCAAGCACTCCATGGGAGAGGAGATGATGACTGGCTAAAAGCAGTAAGAGGTATATCACGAGTAGCTGAAGCAGGAAACCTGACAGTGTCTGAAAGGTCAGAAAGGTTTCCTCTGTCAGTGAATTAGAAGTTGTGATGTAGAGCCCAACCATTTCCTTCTCTCACTTCACTGCTTACAGGGAGTGCTATCTCCAATTCACTCTACATCAAGCTTTGGGAGAAACATTTTTCTCCATCGATTCTCCAGAGGTGTCCACTCATGGCCATATCTAAACACCACTCGTGCAATTCATGCACACTAGCATTAGTCACTCTCCTTTCTTTTGTTCCCTGACTGATCCACAGAAAGCAAATGAGATTAAGGCACATGCAAGCCACAGTTGTTCACTGAGTGACAAGAGCTTTGGTAAACTCAAGTTGAGCACGAGTCTGGTAGGGCAAGAATTTTGCATAAAACTTCTCTGCTGGGACATTCCCAAGACGACATAGAAATGATTTTGAAACACCTAAAAGCCTTTACAGTAACTTAATCTTTAGTAATAACAAGACATGTCCAGGACATAAGCTGTAACCACTGGCACAAGAAGATCATCCTTTAGCATTTAACTGGCTAGCATAGTGCCTGGTGTGGTTTTTGGCCATAAGAAGGTGGCCAGAGGTGCACTACACCTGGCAGCCACGCAGCTGGAAGCTGGGCCGTACCTCTCTCTCCCCTAGAGTCTGGCCTGTGAGAAGTACTACTAGCAGACATACTTGTAAACCTCTGGACAGAATACCACCAAATATACAACCACTGAGAACTTTTCCCAGAGAGCAAGGCCTATTAGTGAGTGTTGCAGTATAATGAAGTCTCAAAGGAGCCATGAAAAATGTGCTCCATGGCCTTCTTGGCATGATATACTGTCAGGTGAAAAGCCTGATGTAGCTTGCTTCGCCTAGACTCTTAAAAAATTCCAGGGGAGATACAGACCATTTATAGTAAACTTAAACCAACAGGCAATACTAAAAAAAAAAAAAAAAAAAACAAAAAAACAAAAAAAACAACAAAAAACAAAAAACCAACATTGCCTTCCGTGGTCCACTTGAAAGTGGTTCACAGATTTCAGAAACAAACTCAGGTGGAAAAGTTGCAGCTGTAGGTCAGTAGATCTACTTCTCATGACAAACCACCTCTTCTGATATGAATTAGAGCTTGGATCTTGCAAATGGTCTGTCCTATAATGAGAAGAGGCTATGAGTCCTTCTGCTCCAGAAAGATACTTTGGGGTGAGGTTTATTTTTCAGAGCAGCAGCTTGTCTGGAGATCCAGAGGACATGAGTAGACCCAAGGCAATGCACCTGGCATGACTCCTGGTACCACCACGCCGAGTAGCAGGCTGTGCCCTGAAGCACACGTGCGACAGCAGCAGAACCTCCCCGAGTCACTGCTTCCACTTTTACTCACTTACACAGATACCAGGGAGTTTGCCACTCTATGACCAGCAACTGCTACGTGTCCCTGGTCAGACACTCTTCTCAACCCTGGGCTCAGAGACTGTCAGGCAAAGCATAAATCACCGTGTTACCTGGAGGCAGCAAGCCTTGACCCTTTCATAAAGCCAGTGCCTGAGTGCTGCCACCAGCGGGGATGCCACCATAGTGGCAATCAAATAGCGTCAGGGCTAGTCCAGAGCTTGGCAAACCCACGTCTCTGCCCCTTGTGTGCCACAGGGTATCTTCTGGTGTTCAAGGCTGCCTGCGAAGAGGCTTGATTCCACAGTCTAGCTAAGCTGGCTGTCAAAGAAGATTATCTGGGCATTTAGCCTACATTTTTCGTTCTTATTTTTCATGCTTATACTAATTTATGCATATAAATAAGCTATATGTATATATTAGCTTTTCTAGATTTTAACAGCCAAGTATTTCTGATGAATATTAAAGAGGTGTTAATAACATGGGGAGGCTAATTAAACAGTGAACATGTTGCTATGTAGCTAGCATTTTAAGGAGAGCTACAGCTGCTGTGATGGGATTTCATTTGTGTGCAAGAAAACACCCTCTTAAAACAGTCGGAGATATATTATTCAGAAAAGTACAAATCTCAAACTATTTCAGCTGTCAAAATAATCAAAAATCCAATGGGAGCAAATCAAGCCATTTAACAACTGTATAAGAAAGCTCCAATCTATAGTAGGAGGTGAGGCTTGTTTCTCTTATACACTAGATGATTGTGGCTATGTGACAATAATGCTATCTATTTATGATAGGTTTGGATGGAGTCATCCAGTCTTAAATGGAACAAAAAGAGATAAATACATATTAATAAAAGCACAGATAAAAAGTGTCAGCAGATATGCCAAATATCTCTCAGTTGTCCAATACAGAGATACCAAATATCTTTTAAGAGTTCAGTAAATAGCTACTCTGAATGTTAACAACAAGCGCAGGCAGGCAATTTAAACAAAGACTAAAGCAGCAGGCGAGCCATACTGCACTGCCCCAGCTGTGCTTCCACTAAGCATCCTGTAGCATCATGCAAAAGTGTTGGTTTCCTATTTTTGATGTATATGGTAGATCAAAGTCTGAAATACAATTTTCCATATGAAATGTGATTGCTGAGTACTTTAACTCTGTTAATGTAGCACTGCAATGTTCCATTTCTTTTTGTCATTTCCATGTCAACCATTAACTCTTTATGCCTTTCTTCTTTTTAGATTATAGTGCCTGTAAACACCCTTTGAAGTGTTGAAAATGAACCTAACTCACCATAGGTTGTAGTTCTTCTCAAGCATCACAACAGCTATACTGCAGCTGTACAGACCATGACATTTCATATTGTGCTTTCTGATAGCCATGCAAACTGCAGTGGGCTTACACAACTTAAATGTCTGCAACTTAAGCAACTCGGTGAACAAGATGTCTCCAAGTAGCATCAATTCAATCTAGGAAGAACTGGGTAGTAAAATTAAGTGTCAAACCCAGATATGGCTGTATCCACAGAGGTGTCAGATCTGATAAATGGCATAGTGGCTACATTAAAACGGAGAAAAGTCATAATTTAAAGCCATATTGGTTCTGAAGGAGAAGCCAAAACTTGCCTCTTTGGCTACAGCAACTGCACATAAAAGGACAGAAGCAGGTCCCACGACTTTACAGTGTTACCGAGGCATTCTGAACTCTTGAGTGATTTTTTTAAAAAAATGGCATACGTCCAAGCAGGCTGAGATAACAGCACTCCCAACTCATGCAAAATTGCCCTTGAAATAAGGAAGATGTTGGCACACCACATTTGAGCAAAAGCAGACTTTCATAGTGGGATAAAGCATTGAGCCATTCAGACCTGCAGCAACAGAGATTAGATGCAGCTAATGATGATGTTTTATATAAACAGAACCAAGCAGGTTATATCACAGCATTTCAGCAGCCTTCCCTCTTCCAGACAATCCGTCACCCCTGTGATGTAATAGGGAAACCTCCAGACAGGAGAAACATTTTCCTATGCTGCTTTTTACTAAGGTCTAAACATTCACTGCAGGGTTATTTTCACCGATCGTCTCCCACAGGTCAAAACCCTCTGTTGAAGATGTGCATCTAAACCAAATATCACTGTCACATACCCCAAGGTGGCAAAACATAAGGAAGATTTTACCAAGATAAAAAAACAAACAAAACACCCCACTAAGACTGAATGTCAATATACAAATCTGTTTACGTAGCAGCTCTGCATAAAAACACAGATGTAAACCCTGCATCCCAAGATTGTCCATGCTCCTAAATTTGGGGAGTTGATCACTAAGTGAAAGCTTCTTCATTAATGTCTCCAAGGAATAGGCAATATAGTGGCCAGAGATAATTGCTTGCATTCAAAGCACAGCACCTTTTGCTAGAGAAAGCTACTATCTTCCAGTAGGAATAACTATCTGGGAAGAGAGAGCAGCTGCTGGGATGACCCCTCGAGTGGGCTGCAAGCATAGCATCTTCCACAGGAAAATGGGAGACAACAAATGAGGTCCCCTGGATGGGACCTGCAGCCTCGTAGGATAGTAGAGGATGGGTGCTCTAATGACAGTTTTGTACAGAATATTTGTCTTGAACATAACAGAGAACATGACATAACAAAGACTTTAACCTGAACTATAGTCACTCTTTCTAATCCTCCCTCACTCCACACTTGGCAGTGCATCTTCAGACTCCCCAGCTTGAACCAGGCAACTCTACCCAAGAAGCTAGAATGCTCCCTGGCATGACGTGTGGGAGTGCCAAGGAGCCAGATTTGACTTTTCTCAGCTCCCCTCCTGAAGCTTGCAGAAGAAACAAGGCTAAGAACTCCATGCCCAAAGAAGCAAGCATGTCTCTTCAACGTGGTTAGGAACAAAGCAAATTGGTTGACTTAAAAGACTAGAAACAGTATGGATGTCCTTAAGCCTAGGTGAGTCACTAGTGAGTAAATGTAGAAGATCATACTGTTAAGAACCAGTTGATGCACTGTACCCACTCTCTTATTACAGAGTTAATCAGTCAGAGCCCAGACCACAAATGAAGCAGACTTCTTCTGGACTTAGAGACACAGACTTCTTCCAAAAAACAGAGACCAGCTTAAGTAAATAAGCCCATCTTTGCTTCAAGAGCAACATGAGCAAAGATTTTTTCATATTAGCAGGGGAAAAAAAAAAATGTACTCATCTTATACCTTTGTGCAAAATATTAACAAAATGTCCACACTACAGCAGAGAGCATAAACCCCATTTTTATTAGAAACAGCACAACTGAGACCATATCTGACAGTAGGCTACAGCTTAGCAAGCGTGAGTTTCAATCATTTGCAATAAAGTACGAATTTAGAAGTGTAAGAAGCAATTCCCATTAGCCCAAATTAAAGGGTTAGTAGAAAACAGTGTAAAAATAATACTGTAAATACTGTAAAAGCTATAGAATATGACTGCGGTCCATATACAATACTTTTCAAATTAAGAGACACCAGTGGAGAATGGATGGTTGCCTGACAATGCTTGCTTTACTAGAAGGTTGAAAACAAGAATATCTGAATTCATGTTTGAGTTGCTAAGGATTTATAGAGTCATACATGTTGGAAAAGACCTTTAAGATCATTAAGCACAACTGTTATTTCTCTCTAAATTGGTTAGATTAAACAGGCAAAACAAAGCCTGCACCTGATTAGGAACCGCAAGACTTCTCAGTATCCTGGGAATGATTCTGTACATATCATCCATGATAAGACCCAGGTGTCTGTTTTTTCACAAGATACAACACAGTTGGTCATACAAAAATCATCACTTCAGCTGAATTTAGTGTGTGGAAAAATTAAGAGGTTTTTTCCTTGTTCAAGAAAAGGTGCAAGATAATCAGGCATGAGGCCATGCATTCTTCAAGATGGGCAGTGTTGCAGCAGGCCATGGCAGCCAGCCACCCTGGCAGGGTGGGGCACAAACAGATTTACTTTCTCCAGCAGCAAGTCGGAAGACCAGAGTTCAAGTGATAAATAGCAGAGCACACCCCAAAGACTAATTGAGCATAACAGGCCCTTAGGTTGCTCTAACGCATCTGGAATTCTACATCACATCAATGTGGATTGTAAAGTACTGTCATTTAGAAGTTTGTCTCAAGAAGCACCGTACAGGGAAGTACATTTTCAGTCTGACGAGGAAGACCTGGCAGGAACAGATCTCCTTTTGGGCAACGTTCATTACCTGGGAGTGCGGCGCAGGATGCAGCCTCACCACGGGAGCCACTTTCGGGCAGCACAAGAGCTCAGGTCTCCCCTGAGGGAGAGCCCCTCTGGGCAGCAGGGATGGGAGACAAACAACCATTTCCACAGGGCAAAGTACACAGGGATATTCTCCAGTATTAATTTCTGACAAATTCTGCACAACAGCAATCAGAGCAGAACATGCACTGCCAGTTGCTTTGTTGTTAAGATAGATTCATTCTCAGAGCAGTCAAAAAGCATCTCAGAGATGTGTTGATGTTCTGATGCTCTTATTAGAGCAGAAGACTAATACAGACATATTTAATTTTAAAATAAATAAAAGAAAAAAAAAATCCACTGTAAGACTGCAATGAGCTTGGCACAAACAGAAGAAATAAAGGTGCATTTTGCCTGGCATAAGAGCAAACAAGCCCGTGGTGATGCATAGAACATGATTTGGCTGGAACCTTGGAATTCCCACTTAGAAACCTGATCTCACATCCACTGAAATCAATGGAAAGACTTCCAGAGAGTGATTTAGGTGAGCTGCAGACTGAATCCTTAACTAACACAAGTGGGGAAAAAGTCAGGTGATTGTTTTCAGAGTTTAATATTTGTTTGAAATGAGCATTTCCAGGAAATTTTCCCTAAAAGGAGGAATTCCTGTCACAGGAAAACATTTTTCTTCACCACTATAATTTTATTTTGACTTAATTTGCCATTAGATTATCTTTAAAAGCACTTTAATGAAGGCACTTCAATATATCTCTGGGTGAACAGAACAAATACCACGAAACATATCTTCCTCTAGCTAGTTGCTCATTGCTAGGGAAGAAAGCTTCAAAATTGCTCCCCTCCCCACTCTTTATTTTAGAAAAGTAATGACTTTACACAGTTGCACTGTTTGTAGCAAGAACCATTTGAAACAGCATTTGCCTGAACAAATCTGGACTTCTAAATAGGTTAGTAGATTGGATACAGTTAAGTTGCGTTCATCTGAGTTTTTGCTGTTGTCTCCAAAAAGATAACAGCAGCTCCTCGATTTGCTCTAGGAGCAAAGGCAGTAAATTTGATCCATTAGTAAGTAACATTTAAATATGACAAGTCTCAGAAAAAGCTTGAAAAGAAGCTGAATGGTTATCAGCTATAAGCACTGCCTAGATAAAGCAGGGTCAGATAGCTACTGGGCTCAGCGTGACAAAATTGTACTTATGCAAAAATTACCTTGTGGGAAGAAGAGGTCAGAAGTCAAGCTAAAGAAGGATGCCGGATGGTGGGCAAGTCCTCTTTGTCAAACAGGAAAAGATCAAAATATGTTTGACTAAATTTACCACATGAAATTAATATATTAACAACATGCAAGAGATTAACTCCTATATGATATTGTTGCAACATGGTCTGTTTGGGCAGAGAGATATGAAAAGTTGTTAGACTCAGGTTAGAAGCAGCACTCAGCCCAAGACTCTCCATCAACACTGATGTACTAAGCAGCCGCCTGGAGACACGAGGACAGAGGTTAAGTGCTCATAATCTACGCACTGTGCCTACAACAGAAACCCTTCAGCACAACACAAGGGCCAGATAGAAGCATGCTCCAAACTGCCAGCTTAACACCTCTGGCCTATTCAGTAGCATTTGTAGAGGTCCACATCTGGCAGTAACACAGCTCCACCCAGGTTTTGGAGAAGCCACCCCTTAACAGTCCACCTTCCTTCCCCACTGCTGCAACCACTAATGCATGCAACTTGTGTTAAATGCAAGAAAGCAGGCCACTGCTGGATCAGAGGAAAAAGAAACAAACCAAAACAATCACCCAACAAAGAACCAAAACAAACAAAAAACCGAAACAAACAAACCAAAAAAAAAAAAAAAAACCAAGAAGCCGAACACACACACACTGTTGCTGGCTGGCACAACAAGCCACACTGACAACAGCACTAGGAAAGGCCACACCAACAGCTTCAACACCCCTCAGATTTCAGCTACATCCAGCCATGCCCCATCACGGGGCAGACAGGAATCACCTCCTCAGTTGTCTAACTGGTAAGCCGCCACCACCACCACTAGACGTGTGCTGAGGACGCACACCAGCTGCTGTCTACGTTGCCACACTGCTGCCCAGGCACCTGCACGGATGGAGCGACCGTGGATAATGAGAGGCAAATCGCGCAGCCATGTGCAAGGCTGAAGATTGCTGGCTGGGGACAAAGAGCAAATGGAGCAAGTGCAGGCCAGCATGCGATGATGATGGTGTATAGGAGCAAAAGGCAGTATGGATACAGAGCATCTCAATGGTCTGAGTGTGCTGATAGGTCACCGGGAAAGATGGTCCTCATCAGGATTCCACTAGTTTGCCCCTCACTTTGCACATTGCCCCCACACAACAGTAATCAAGGATCTCCCTCTGTGAGCCTGAAGAGCTGCTGCCACAAAAAATAAACTGCATTTTCTATTTACCACAGTCGTAGGCCTCAGACACTTGGCCTGGCACCCTGTCACTAGACACACCCCTCACATCAACCAAGGGAACAGGCCCAGCCAAATGAATTTCCTGCTAGTATTTCTTTCTTTCCAGCTCATTATTCTGCTTCAGTCCTCCCTTGGCACGAAGCAATAATTGAGCAATAGTGCATGCATCTTCTATTTCCACTACCACAGGTTCGACACAGAGCACAAACGTATCGCAGAGGCAGACGTATCACGAGTGCAAACCTCTGCAAGCTGAGGCTGTGATTCCTCAGTCTGTGAACAGCTGTCTCACTGAGTAGCAGGCAGCCCATGCATCAAGAACTACAAAATATCCAGCATTATTTATTACCGCTCATCAAGATTCTCCAGGTTGGAAGGCTGGCCTCTCAGCCACATCAGACATTTTTTTCCCACACCAAACACTTAGTATTGGGAGACAATGGCAAGATCCTCACATACCACAGGTCCCTCATCTCTCCACACCATGACAGATATGTGGAGCAGCTGTGGAGTTGAGGAAGCCTGGGAATCTGTGGATTTGCTTTGAGCTCAGTGGAGCCAAAAGATAGTATGGGACAGTCTATTTTAGCACACTAATACCAAGTCTGTGAGGACACAGGGGAGATGACTGTGGTAGTGATTGCTATCTGCAGGAGAGAGGAGCAAACTGCACAGTTCTCTGATCATTTACAGGAATAGTATGAGAGACATACAAATTTCTATTATAAGCTGTGCGTAAGCGATGTGATTTCACCTTATATTGTCTACTATTGTACTGTTGGAAGGATTCTCTTTAAGCAACAGCATAGACTGTCTTGTGGTAAGAGATGAACAAGAAATGTTAGCAAGTCTGAAGGATACAGGCTCCTTGAGAACGTCACTTTCATCCATGCAAAAGCTTAAGAAAATACAGCACGTAAATAATTAAATATTGCAGGAGAACAAGTAATTTTTTTGTAGATGTTAACAGCCACACTGAGCTGTGAGGAACAGCGTGTCACGAGCTCTTCTGCAGCACTCAAAGCTCTGGCTAGTGAACCCACATTTGGAAGAACAAATAGAGGATTAGTAGAGACAGATCTCTTGCCTATAGTAAATCTATAGTAAATCTATAGTAATACTGAAATGTCTTAGCCATTTTGAGCCTCTCTAGAAAGGATGTTCTGGCTGCAAACCCCATTCCACCAGTACATTTTCTCTTATGAGGAATCTCATTCAGAGCTACAGGTGTTAACACCAGTCACTTCCACGTATATCAAACTGTTAGGTTATTTTCTATTACAGCTTTGTAAAAGAGCCTCATTATGCTATTAATACATCTGATGCTACACTACTGTAACTGAGGACTCAAGGTGTGATATCCTGATCCAAGCTAAGAGCAGCTTCCCCTGAATGTAAGCATTTCCTTAATTTCCTGTCCACAGTAACTCCAGCCTTTACACAGCTACCATTAAGGTAAGGCTGCGTTGCAGAGATGTATGAACATTTGACATAACACAGGTCCCATCTGGAGAAGATGGAAATCTAAACAGACAGAAATGTAGGAACTAAACATACCAGCAATGGCTAAATGGAGGGAGAATCCACATCTCCTCATATCCCCCCTTTATGCAGTTTCCAGGGTACTGCCACCATTAGCTGCATCTTTCTGAAGCAGCTTTAAAGGAGTTTGCCAATTCCCTCTACCTTCGTCCATGCATAGAGAGTATCACAAGGCATATGCCCTAGTGTTGTTTACAGAGCAACAAGTAACAGAGTAATCTGTACAGCTTCCAAAGGAATTCCTGGTTGCTTACTCTGCGGTTATCATAATACCAATACGTGTTTCCTGGTTACTTCTCTTTGCAATGTTTATACACCAAGAACAGATGATCATTTCACAGAAACCAAAGAGCCTAACCGAGTGCAGAGACAAATTACAGTGCAGAAAAATCTTGGTGCATTACGCTAACAGAGTCGGTTAAATTCTCAAAGCATTTTAAGCATTTAAGGAATATATAAAAGCTGGTGTTTATTTGTAGGAATATCATTTTTTCCATGGTGGACGACGTCCACCCATTCATTTTTAAATTAAACTCCAAGAAGGTAATTTGAAAGATAAGGCTGGAATCTGTCCTTACTGCATGATTCTATAATTAAGACAGAGCTTTGCAAAGTACTTGCCAGAAATCCCACACTAACCAGCTACTTTTACATGGACAATAGTTGTTCCACCAAGAATTCATGCAAGTCAAATGGAATGAGACCAGTACTTTTCTTAAAGAATCCCATCCACAAAGTACTGAACTACTGGTAGTAATGAGACAGTTTCACATCTGGCTTGAATGGGTTTGGTTCTGCATATTGCATTTAAACACCTAATGTTAAATTTCTCCCTTTGCTTTGCTAGTGTTCCTGGGGTTCCCCACCCCAAATAAAACAGAGGTGTAACACAGATCAGTCATATCTGAGGCATTCCAGCACATTAGTTTGCCAGCCATTAGCAATCTGAATGGAGTTCTGTGTAAAGCTCCCACACTAAGAAAGCAAAACGCAGACAGATTTTGCCAAAGCTTGCTCAGATAAAGGGGTGGGGGGGGCGACGACTTTGAACTCTCTTGCAGGAGCCAAGCAAAATGCATTAGCTTGCGCTCCCAACACACGGGGCCAAGGGGAAAACAAACAGAGAGCTAGCCTCACTTATTGGCCTTGTGCCCTTTCCACACCATAAAATGGCTGAGGCAATATGGAAGAAATGTTCTCCGTACCCTGTTTTTTTTTACCATACAGGCCAGCCTGCTAGTATCCTTGTTTCCAAAGGCCTTTGCTTTATTAACAGGCATAAATGCATCACTTCTTTTTGGGTGCCGTATGATGTCTTGTGTTTCACCTTCCATAACTTGAAGTTTGACAGCTTCCACACTGTCAAGGAACACATGGAAAGCAATGCTGTGCAACAGAGTGAGAGAATGTAATATGATCTACAGACTTTCATATTGCATGCAGTAAGAATAAAAGTAGTCATTAGTGAGATGAAGTATAAATTTTACACTCCTGTAGTCGGTTACTTAACTGATCTTTCCAGAAACTTGGCAAAAGAAGTGTACTGTAGCTATGCATATATATTATACTTGATGATGGCCATTAAGCCTGCAGTCACAAGATTCAGTTTGCCTTTTGCTGCTAAATCTGTACTGCAGTCTCCCAGATTTTGTAATAGTTACTGACAAGGTACAAAATAATAGTCCTGTGAAATCATGACCCTGATTAGTAAAGGGGTATCTGCACCCCCCTCTTCATTGGTCCCTGTGGGTTTATACCAACAATAAATTTGGTTCATTCTTTGAAGATGAAAGGTGCTATAAAGTACACTTTATTAAAACCACTATAAAGACTTGTTATTTTTGCTCATATACCTGCTGAGTGATGGCTTCCAGAAGTGGAATGGCACTCCCTGAATGTGCACGCTCACTTTACTTTCTGGCTTGGAGAATTCCTCTTAAAATTGTAGGCCACTTTTCCAGCTTTTGGTGTACAGCTTCTTGTATGCTTCAGGACTATAGATCAGCCTTTCTATAACCCAGACAGCTGTATGGCAACACAGCTTTACTGAAAGGTAGAAATGATACAGCATCTTAATAGATGGAGATGATCCAGCGGACCAGGTTCAGAGTCAGATGCTGATCTTGACTCTTGATCAGGCCACTGACTGCTGGGTTTGGCTTCAGATGTGGTGGTGCCAAATTCTCACTATCTTTGACCCAATCAGAAGTCTCCCACATTTATTCTAGCAGCGATTTCTCCCCCTGCATGATGACTTTCTTTACACAGGAATAATCCCAAGAAGCTTGCAGGACCATTTTTTAACTCCTACTGAAAAAATGTCCTTTTCCCTTTTAACACAGAATCTCTGAATCACTGTTTCCCAAAACAGTCTCCCAAAACTCCCATGAGCTTACTCTTTTGCAGCTGTTGATAGAAATGTTAGTGCTAGCAAAAGAACAGACCAGGTTCCTAGTACCCACACCATGATATAAATCTACAGTCACCAGGCTTTTCCAAAAAAGGCTCAATCTCCAGGTATGCACCTTTAAAAGTCGCACTCTTCCTACCAAAATTGCCTGCTTAGCATTCTCAAGTTCTGTTGTATGGATGCCAAGAGCATGATTTCTGAGAAGCACTCAAGAACCTTGAACAAGGGGTTTGTTTTACTAACTGCAAGCCTGCCTCCTGAACTTTCCTTTTCTCCCCATTTAACAGCTCTATCATTTGTTTCCATTTCTGCGAGCATTAACTAACCCTTTGGCTTCTCAGACTACATCTGCTAAGAACCTTCGCAACTCAGTGTCTCATCTATGCCTAGAGAGACTTTTCCCTAAACAGGAAAACAAAACAAAACCAAGACTTAACATGAAAAGGAAAGGAGTCAGTGGAAAAGCTCCATTGTCTTATGCTATATGCAGCAATTAAGAGAAACAAACTTTTACTTCAGTCACAAACACAGAGAAAATGAACTGGAATCATCACGTATCTCAGTTTGTATTCTTGTGCAGCTCAGAGCACGTCCAGAGTCTAGTGAATGACGCTAGTTTTCCCAGCATTTGACAATCAGAAATCCCTGCCTCAGTGACCTTTACAACCGGATGATATTTTTGCAGGCATATCTTTTAAAAGTTTAATAGATATCTATTAACAATCTGTCTTGCTTGTTTGGCAGGCAGATGTGACCACAGCCCGTATCGTCCACCACCTCTGCCCCTTTCCTAAGCTACCAAGAACTCAGAAGCTTTAGAGATTTAGCCTATGGTTATGACAATCCTATTTCATATAACTTAGATTTCAAAATCCCCATTCCTGCATAAGTTTCTGTTAAGAAAGCAAGAAAGTTCAGAAAAATCACACAGACGACTTGCAAACTACAGGCACGAGGAGGCTTTTCTCATAGCAAGTGTCCCTTGTAGCTGCATGCCTCACCTCCTCCAAAGGTTATGTTTGGAAAGGATACTCTTCCTTTCTTCCAGAGCAGTTCCTTTGGGAATGCAGCAAATTAACTCATCTCAGTTGTCTTGCCACTTCCTTCCACCCTGTTATTCTTTTTAATGGCTTGCCAACATGAAGATATTTTCACAAGATGGTAGATGAAGGGGTCTCATGTCCCCTAGCAGATTTCCTTAACCAAGGTTGTTGGGTCTCCTATTTTAAGACAGGAGAAAATAGCTGATCCAAAACAAACCAGGATCCAGAGTGATTGTCACAACATGGAAGCCGATCTGCTGCTGCTGAAGAACGTACTTTAAATTGTTCTCTAAGTTCCAGCCATTACTGAGCAACTTCCCAGAGGGTAAGTGTTAACTAAAAGTGTATATAGATAGCACGTTTTAAAACTGTATTAACAAATTAAAACATAATACTTAATTCAGCTGTATAGAATTCAGTTCTACACTGCCAGAGGGATGAGAATAACAGGTTTTATCTATTCTGGTTTTTAAAAAAAAAAAAAAAAAAAAAAGGCAAGAAAGAAAGTATCTTCAGCAGGTGGTTTACTCCTTTCTTTAGCCACCCTGCCACAAACAAAACAGAGCACATAGGACAGGATGGTAGGATAATCCAGGTGGGAATAGATATGTGAGCCATGAGAGCAGACCAGGTTCTTTTAATTTTATATATTTATATTGTCATATATAGACATACATAGAGAGAGAAAGACTATATTCACGGATTGAAGTTCTATACACATACATACACACACACACATTTCCTTTCTATCTTTGTCCTTACATTCAATCGTGTTCTTAAATATCCAGGCCACACACACAGCTCCCACAGATATAAGTTGGCAGTGCATATGTGCATCTTTGGGCTAAACCTAGTTTATCTGGAACATCTTAGGCATTAAAGCCCAACTTCTTTTTTAATACTACTTTACATTTAACTTTTATGCACTCTACATGAACATCAATCATCCTAAACAAATGTAAAGAAAAACACAGCATTTTAGATTCTTGAACAAGTATTTCCAAGATCTACCTCAGTATACAGTGTTTCATGTTTTACAGGATAACCATCCCATTGCGAGCTTTACTTCAACAGGGTAGGGAGAGGAGAGGAAAAGGAATCTAGGCTTTTATTCTTGAAAGTTAACTTTTACATACACACAGCTAAACTGCATCATAACTTCAGTGGTAATTCTTATGAATGAAAGATATTTTTAGTTGATATTTTAAAAAGAAAAAAAGGCAACAGGCTTGCAAAAATAAGTATGTTCTACGTACCTCTTACCAAATAGTTAAAGAATGTAAATCTTGTTTGGGAGATGTGGAGAGAAGACACAGGTCCAACTCACACAGCTGTGACATTAACATAGCTTTCATTTCCTCTGTGTTTTCCTCACATTAAAAATGAAAGCACAGGCAAATAGTATCTACTGCAGGCTTACCTCAAACATCCATCCTACATTTACTCCAGCACTTCCACCATAACAGCTTCCACCAAACATGCTGTGCTCCCACAAATATGCTCTGTGCTACCAGTTTATGCTCACCTGCTACCCAACTGCAGCTCATGAAGCTGCACACCTGCCGTGGCTTAACTGGGCTTTACCCAGCTCTTAACCCACCCCAGCAACAGTGATATCATTTGCTCCTCACACTATCATTAAATGTTGTCTTCTCATCAGGGTTTTCACAACTATGATACTCTCTGCCAACTTCCCTGATAAATCAAACCCCTAATATTCATCAGGTGTCTGAAGAACAGCTATTTACTCTACCTAGTACATACAAATATGTAACTACTGAGAAAAAGAAAGGTAATTTCCAGCTCAGGCAATGTGGATGCCCATTACATTGAAACAGGTGCAATCAGTTATGAAACTGCATGTCACTTAATACTTTAGTGTGTCAAGAGATGCAAGAACTATTTAAAGCTTGCCTTCCCACTTAGCCTAAACACCTTTTTAACTAGAAATATTTATTATGGGGATAGCCTCTCCATATGAATATTATTACTTTTTAAATGCTGTCTGTATTTAAAGTTTCTGGGAAGCATATGCTGTTTATGTATCTCCTGCATATGTAGAAAGAAATAGAGTAGATGTGAAGTTAAGACCTGCCTACTTGGTAGGGAAAAAAGGCTTTGCTGTGGGCGTCTTTAGTATCACTCAGATTTCTAGAGATGCTCTGTTTGCGAATGGTTTCATGGCCTGTTCTGCGGAAGTAAATTTCTGACCACAGATGAAACTCTACAGGCAGAGTTCCCCAGGGAGAAACCATGGTGGGGATTTCCTTCTTGTGACTCTCCACCCATAGGGTTGAATTTATGCCTGAAGTCACTCTACTGACATTGTTAATACTACGTGAGGGATCAATTTCCTGGGCCTCCTTTGTTTCATTTTTAAAGCTAAAGAGGCCAAGCTAGCCACCCCAAAAGAGTAAACCACCTTATTTCTTTTTCCACCTGTGCAGCTACAGCAATTTAGAGCCAGCTAAGAACCTGCCCCGCTGTCTCTAGTGGTGGGTTAGATTTTATGGTCAACATGGGGTGATTTTCTTGTGAAAGATGTTGACACTAAAATAGTCCCAACCAATTTAGAGCTGGATTCAGGTTACCTCGTATTGCAGTACCAGGGGTTGAAGGTATACAGAACCTCTCCAGTCTAAGGATATTAATAGCAGTTGAGTAAAAGAAGCAGGAGGTAGCAATGGTATGTGTATTGCCCACAGTGCTTGAGATGTACCATTTCTAAGTGGGTTAATAATGAGCAAAAGTCTCACTCCTCACAGATCACTGGTAACTGTCTAAGGCTGTGTTAGAGGCTAGGTTTCAGGCACGGAATACATACTACTGCCCTTAAAGTCCTGAGAGCCACCATTTCTGATTTAGCCAGAGGCTTTGGTGCAGTAAATCCAGAAGCTGTCATTCCTGTGATATGTTCCCTCTACTTTCCATCAAGTGCTGATGACCTTCATGCCCACAGAATTGCTTTTGCAAAGCAGTGCAAAGGTCCATGGCTTCCACACTCCGTTTTACACTGCCTGTGTGATTTATGAGCAGAAATCTTGTAACAATGGAATTTCAGCAGCATTTCCTTCACTGACAGGTTGGCAAACATCTTATAAATCACAATGCTAGTGCCAAAATCCCTGCTGGTGATCAACAGATTTTATCAAGCTTTGATAGCCTCCAAAACCAAGTTCCACAGAATCTTGTTCTAATTTATTATTAACTTGCTATTAGAAAATGTCATTGAATGAAAATATTTGGTACAATGCCAAGTACACAAAACACCTGTGACTCCTGCAAATAAAACATATCTTGTGATAATCTAAAAATACATATTTCTTATTGTATCCTGGGAAGAATGGGGAAAGTAACTTGATTACAAAACCACCACAAATCCTGTGCACCATGTAATCAGTCTTGTTTTATACACTGGCTTTCTTCACATCTGTGCAAATAAAGCCATTTTTACAACACACAAAGAGCTGTGGCGTATAATACATGCAGCTATGAAGCCACGAGTGCTGCTATGTATTGAGTCTTTAAATGGAAGGTGGCACATCTGCTTTTGGCATAGGAGTGTAAATCAATCCAAGATGTTTATTAAAGAATAAGTATCTCTTTCTTCCATCCAGCCTTGGTTTTGTTCTTGTTTCGTTATTTTCCTGGCAGTTAACTATGGGCTCTGCACATTGAAGTGTGTGTTGTTTCTTCACGTACGGATAACATAACATGTCACTTAATATTTAACAAGTATGTGATGGGGAATGCTTTAGACAAAAATGCAAGCCAAAATGAGGTGGGGAGGAAAGGGTAGCTACAAACAGCCACACGGCAGTGACTGAAAGGTTTATTACTCTGGATAAGGCAACTATGTTTCCTAGTACTTTTCAAATGAATAATAAGACCTAGATTTGATTTCATGTTCTAGCTCTTGGCAATTAGTGAGCAAAATTCACCACAGTGAAGAATGGTGAATATTTTCTTCCTCATCAATCAGAGGCATGAGCAAGCATTAAAGAATGGAGTACTCAATACGGTTTGACTTTGTATTTACTGGAGGCACGTATACCTTCTACAGCCGCGTCTGCCTGAGCCGGACTGATAGGAGCCTAAGTCTTTCAGTACTTGCATGGGTTGACCAGCAGGAAAGACAACACAATATTGGCACTGGTTGGTACTGGCACTGCAGGCTGGCCCTTTCTGGAGCAATAGCTGAGGTGTTTGGCACAGCCTGTAAGACGTTCCTTTCCTACTGACAGAGGAGCTCTCGAGTCTGCTGCAGAGCAGCAGTCCAAGGACAACAATACCTGTCGTGGCAGCCTCTTTCGTGGGCTACCTGCATAAGCAGCACTTGAGACTGGACGTGGGGAACGAGGCCGTGCCTCTAGGCGTGAGGGTGGAGACTGGGACATGCAGTGCTCCTTCCCCTCCCATCAAAAGATGCACACAAAAGCGTCCTAGGATGTCTGGGGAGAGGGACTCCCCCACAGCAAGGCAGGAGGAGCAACACAGTCTGTGTCCCAGTGAAGGGCCTACTTTGTAACATTGTTTTTACTAACCACAGGTAGAAAGAATATACCATGGATGTGGTCTTCTTGACTTCCAGGTGGGGAGGTGATAAGAAAGTGATGCTGTTCTTCAAGTGCATTTCAGAAATAAGACGTGTCCTCTCAGACACTGAAGGGCTCATCCATTGAAAAGATAATCTCTCTTTCGTACGCTGGCAGTGGAAAACCGCGGTGCTTTCCTGGCTCATTTTTATGACACAAGGTTAGAAAACAGACTGGTTGACGGGAGATTGTTCAGGAAGAGTCATTGTGCAGAACTGGGGATGATTGTGAGAAAGTTTCAACAGAGAGGTGGGTGCTGGACAGGGGGTAGAGGCTGCTGGAAGTGTGCCACCCAGTGTTCTGTACCTGCACATTTCATTGACCAGACACCTCCACGCATCTTCTGTAACGGTTCATATCTGTCAGGATATGCTCAAAAGCCAGATTCCATATGCATATGTTTCAGTGATAATGTTACCCATCAGCTCTGTCCCAAAAGTAGCAAAGATTGCTGTAAATTTGTTAATTGGGTCTCTTCTGCATGAGTGGCCCAGGTGGATTTGCTCAGCAGTACAGAACACATCAGGACAGAATTTATACAGCAGTTACCATTGCAGGCTAGAATTATCTTGATCAGAGTTTTTACAGCATCCTGATATAATATTTTAGCCAGGACAAAAATATTAATTAAATTAAATCAAAATAATTCAGTAGATCAGAAAATTAAAAAAAAAAAAAAAAAAAAAAGAACACAGTAATACTTTCCCTCATTTATTCCACATACTTTTAAGTTTCTCCTTTGATTTTATTTTATTTTATTTTCTTCTGTATGCCTGATAATGGGACTCTGTGGAACTGAACCTTTTGCAAGTTGCTGGTGCCAGGTTTTTGCAGAGTGCCTCGGACAGGTCTCCTCATTTCCATTTCATTTTGTGTTTCTAGGGCTGACACATATTGTTATTTAAATGAATTTTGAACTCCGATTTTTTTTTAATGCAAATGTGTGCTGCTTCCCTATTGAATTGAAAACATCAACACTTCTTTTACCCTATGAAAAGAAGGATAAAGAGTAATATTCTCAGGGCTGAAGGTGGGTTGGAATGTTACTTTTCTGTGAATTTAAGCTAAAAAAGGGAGACACAACCAATGGTACCAAAATATTCACTAAATCTTCCTTCTAACCAAGATATGATTAAAGCAGTATTATATCTTTTAAAGAACAGCTGAGGTAGGGAAGGTGCCAAGACACAGCAGACTGGTCACACTACCTCAGGGCATTCTGTATAAGATGGTTACAAGAGTACCCACAGAAGTGAGAGACGCAACATGCCTCCAGCAATTTTAAGATGCTCTATCCTTTTGAAGGCCATGACTCATTTTACTTTGAAAGCTCTCTCATTTTTAATTTTTTGGAAGCTGTTTACCAGGAACCATAGGCTGAGCTTACAGAACATCTTACAGGGAAGCCATGGGGAAGAAGGAAAAAAAAGGAACAAATCCTTGATTCCACTTAAAGTATACTGCATTCAGGTCTTCAGGCTTTTCTTTACTTATAATGTCTAGAAATGTACTTTTTTTAACAAAAGGTGAATGTGGAAGTTCTCCAGTAATCACATGCCGCCTGGAGCTGGAGCTTTCTGCTCATCAAATATTACAAGATATGTAAAACCCCACATCCCATGCCCCCAGCATCAAGAGTTGGCAGCACCTGAGTTACCTGATCTCTGCCAGACCAAGAGGTGTGAGACACTGAAGCGTGTAGACTGTCTCATCCCTTTTCCCATTGGACAAGCATCCATCTCGCAGCAAAAATTGCCACAGTTCGTGCCCACTAGCACCCGTGCCAGCAATATGAGCAAACAGACCTCAGAGACTGAGCTCCTCTTTCAGTCACAAAAGTCGTTGTTTTCTTTCAGTGTCTGTAGTTCCAGCCCAGGCTTTCTACATGTTATTCCTGGACTGACGAAAACTGGAAGTGCTGCTTGCCCTGCAATACCAAATTAATGGATGAGGAGACAACTTCAGTCTGCCAGGTGATAATTTGGCATCCTTACATCAGTGTTAAAATCCCTACAGCTGTAAATATTTATTGAATATGAAATATATACTCCAGCTAGTGCATTACCATATGAATAAATCTAACCTTAAATAAATCATGTGCATTCCATCTTTTATTCAGTTTATAAAATTCTTGCTTCTTGCTCTGAGCATTCTTAGCTTCATACAGCTATTCAGAAGTAAAGTGATTCACAGTGTGTCTTGATTTTTGTTTCTAATATAATGTCTTGCTTCTTATATTTCACCTCTTGCAGCTTTTGTAAAGTTTTGATTTGATAGGACCAGAATAGTGAGGGCATTAGGACCAAGAGAAAGACGCACACTTTGCTCTGTATTATGTCTGGCAAAGTGCTTCCTGACTGAGTGCCTTAGTTATGTGTGAAACAAAGTCAGGGACTGACTAGTTCTCATCTGTTGATCACAGTTAACTTGAAGCCTCTGAACGGGAGAGAGCTGTCAGATCTGCTTTCAGAGATAAGGCGCTTCAATCCAGGCAGCAACTGGAAACTTTGAAGAAGCAGGATCTACTCTGGAAGGAAACTATAAGAAACGGAATTTCTTTTTAGAATTTTAAAAGGAAAAAATGAAAACTTTAGTTCTCTTTTCATCAGCTAAACATGCACTTTCCTAACTAAGCTGGGACTCTGTATAATAAAGGATCTACTTTTTCTCACTGGATCCATGCTACATTTTACTACAGTAAATGCAATATTAATAGGAATGTTATATTTTGTCTGTAAACAGAGAGGAAAGCATGAAACGGCATCAGTGAAATGTGAGGGGAGCAAAAAAATTCTCTTGGCAGATCGCGAAAACCAGGGCTTTGCTGCAACCCGAGGACCGGAGTCTGAGAAAGATCCAAGTGATATTTAACATGACCATCTGTATCGTTTTGTCACCAACAGTATGTTCTTGAGGAAGAAGTGCAGATATGGATCACGTAAGCTGCAGTTTCTCTTGTTGTTGCTGATGCTGGGCTTTTTGCTATTGATGGTTACAACGCTGAATCCACCACCCAGCAACCAGAGCAAGGAAGGGACTTTCCAGCCTGTGGAGTTCAACCTCCGAGAAGGGTATCAGATGGACTTTGCGGAGACCCAAGAGATGCTGGAGACCCAGGAGGAGAGCCAGCAGTATTACCCTTTGGATGGGCTATCGCCTTTCATCTCCCTGCGGGAGGATGAGTTGATCGCGGCCGTTGTGTCGCCCACCGGCAAAAGGAACCACAGCAAGGCCAGGAAGGGCTACCGTGTGGTGAAGCAGCAGAGCAGGCGGCCGGAGGGGAAGGCGGAGGGGGCCCCGGAGCCCCAGCTCCTGTCCCTTCCTCTGCGGGCTGCGGAAGGGGCTGCTGCGGGCGAGGGGCCGCTCGGCCTGGAAACCCATGGCTTTAACGAAGCGCTGAGCGAGCGGATCCCCCTGCGCAGGGACCTGCCTGAGGTACGACACCCGTTGTAAGTAAAACAGCCTATTTCGTTTCTGGGAGAAAACTTGTCTCTTTCCCCATCGTCGTTCCCCCATCAGC
>JMFS01129098.1:0-12980 GCA_000699545.1 Podiceps cristatus | reverse complement strand
CCCCGGTACGCACGCCCGGTTGTGCTCTGCTCCCAGGTGGGAGCCTGGGCTTCCCAGTGTCGCCTGGAAAAGGCTTCTCAAAGCTGCCGGGGATTCATCCCGCTCTACTCTTGCCCTAAACAAAAGCTGAAACGGGTGGATGGCCGCTATTAACCTTTGATCTCCAAATAAAACCTGCTTATATGGCAGAGCTCCCAGGTGTAAAGCTCATCCACGTGCACCTGGAGACCTGTTCAAATGCTTGGCCCAAAGGGACCAGCTCAAAGCCATTTTCTAGCAGCGCTGCTTGAGGGCATACCCGAGTTGTGTGCTCCCAACCCAAACACCTGCTCCAACCTAAGCTGTCTAGTCACTTAACTTAAAAAGCATTTTCTAGCATGTTTTCAGGAGAAAATGCTGAAGTAAATCGGTTCCAGTTTACCTTTTTGGCTAAGTTTGCTGTCTAGAGAAATCCAAACCAGAAAAATTACTGAAATGCTTTTGGAGAGTTGCTCCTAGCTGTTTTGGGAGACTGTTCAAAACTGAAATTGCTTTCCTAAAGTGGTAAAGAATATCGCTATCTAGAAGGGACGTTGTAGTTGGAAGTGTTCTGGTAGAGTTTGTGCTGCTTTGCCTTATGGCATTGTGCTACTTTTGGTTACCAATTGGACTGTTTTCTCCATCCTGTCATTGAGACAGACCCCAGGAACCTTAGATATATGGTGTCCATTGTCATAATGGAGCAAATGCCTCTTGCCAGCCCTCCCTGAGTGGAGATGGCCCTAGCATTAATAAGATCTTGGCTGAAATTAGCTGCTTGATACTATTCCTTATTTATATGCCCTCCTCTCCCCCCACCCCCTGATCCCTGGAGCTCAATCGAAAGAGTCATTTTGTTCATCAAAACTTACATTTGCAGTAGAAGTACATGAACTTCTAGGTTGCGTTCACTGTTGATACAGGTTGACCAATATTGTGACTGACATGGAAGCGTGCACATAAAATCCATGGGCAAGCGCTCCACTAGTGGCAGTGACTGACCTTGGATGTCTAATGCAGTGGCAGGGGAACAGCCTGACTTGACTTGTTGTGTTCCAAACTTCTAGGGCTTTGACCAAGTTGGTGGGCACTCCTCCAGAAGGCAATGGATCATGCCAGAGCAGCAATCTCTAACTTGGTAAGACACTGTCCCCCTGTACCATCTGTCTCTTGGTGGGCTGACAATACTGCAGAAGAAAGGTTGAACATCCGTGTTGGTATGAGAGCAGCGTTAGGTGCTACAGTGTGGGTTGTGGGCCAGGCGTCACTGCAGCTAGCTGGCTATGATAAGGAGGTTGCTTAAGTGGTTCAGCGGTGGTGGGGTTATTGCTAACTGCTACGATGTCTTGGGTCTCTTAGGAAGCTGATGGGGGGTGGGGGGCAAGCCTTGAACAATGTTCCAGGAGGAAGTGCTGCAGAGGAAGCTGATTAAATGCTTATCGGGACAATCAAGATGTGTTCTATTGTGTTACTTTGTGAGTGGGAATTCAACCACATGTCCAGCCTTTGAATGCAACCTGAGCTTTGAAACAAGTGTGCAGGAGGAGGTAGCTCTGAGCTTGCTCAGCCAAGCCCACTGATCCTGGAGAGCTTGGACTGTGAAAAGAGCCTAGACTGGGACTGCAAACGCAATGGTTTGATCTCTGAACAAGCATGGAGGATATGTGGGGTTGAGGCGTGTCCTCTGCAGAGTGTGAGGGAAGCCAAGCTATCAAGCAGCTGAGCAGCGAGACTGCTAGGATAGACTGCGGTGTTGCCCTTTCCAAAATGAAAGCAGCCAGCCACTTCATTGCAGGTTGCGTGGGCCGGAATGGAACTGCAGGTCTGAAACGGCGTTGGTTTCGTTTTGACCAACCAAGCTGACTTCTGATCTCTTCACCTCCATACGCTGCTTTGTAATTTGAGAGCGAGCAGAGGACTGTGGGTGAGCTGCTGAGATTATAACAGAGCTTGTGTGCTTGGCACCAGCCACTTCTCCAGTGCATTGGAGAGGGGCTGCAGGACTGCTGCTCCCAGAACTGTTCCTCTGGCCTTCTAGCCAGTCTCCTGCCCGTCCCTGGCAGAACCGTGGCCGCAGGCAGGTTCAAGGGCTCTAATGGAAGCTGAGTGGTTCTGCTCAGTGCCTGGCTGTGCCTGGAATTGAGTTTAACTGTCTGTTAATCCGGGCAGCTGCCTTGCGCATGGGCTGCTGCTCTGTGGGCGGTTGGACTGTGTGTTGCAGCTGTTCAGAAAAGCGGACTCCAGACTGGAAGCCGCTCTGCTTGGGCACTGATGAAGACCTGCCAAACAGTTCCAGTTGCTGGTGGATGCAGGAGGTGTATCCTCAGCGTTCCTGTTAGAGGTAGCAGGATTCCTGTGGGTCATCTCTTAAGCCTAGCTGCTTTATAATACTCATCAATAGCGCAATTTAAGAGTAGCCTGGGGCAATTTAATACAAGATTATCTAGATACTGGATGAGAGTATTTACGTCAAAGTGGATGTGGCTCAAAGGCACAACCATGGAGGGGCTTCTTTCCATTTCTCCCTTCCTGATCAATGTTCCCCTCTGTGTGGGTTGCACGTGTTCAGGTCAGATCAGTGCACTCCTGATTAAGACCAGGAGTTTCTGCTTCAATCAGCCTTTGCCATGGGATCACATGGGACATGCCGATGCTACAGATAGGACACAGCCATTGGCAGGCTCCAAGCTAGACTCTGACCAGTGTGGCTTTGAACTTGTGCAGGGCAAACACATGCTAAATACACTCTGGAGACTCTGAAGGGGTCCGAGTCTCACTGTCTGTTCAAAGCAGCCAGGCTGACTTATTGACAGCCAGATGCTCAGGCTGTGCTGGAGCAGTTTCAGGTGAACAAGCTGTATTTGGTTTGGAGCAGAGGTGCAGTTGGCTGCAAGGACTGTGGGCTGGTGTAGCAGAGTCTTCCATTGCACAGAATCATAGAATCGTTTAGGTTGGAAGAGACCTTTTAAGATTATGGAGTTGAACCGTTAACCCAGCATTGCCCAGTCCACAACTAATGTTTACACATAGGAAGTAAAAAAGCACATTTAGATCAGTATCGTTCTATGTAAACTTCATAATGTCAAACATAATACACCCTCCTTGCTAAGGGACAAGAAGAGCTGCCATCAAGAAAAGCTTGTTGAATAGCACTTGTCTCCTGTCACCCGAAGTGCAGTTCTGAAGACTAGAGTAATGTCTAATCTGCAAAAGGAAAGGTTCTGAAGTAAACAGAAAATTTCTACATACAGTCTTATTTCTCTATATCAGAATGCAGATGTATTAGGCTATGAAAAATTGTTTCTGGGAACAAAGTGTATCTAAACTGTGATGCATACTTTTTAGAATAAGATAATAGGGTTCCCACTTTTGTCTCTTAGGAGCTTTCCTGTACACAGTTAAAAGTCTACCAGGACCTGGAAGCTACTGGCAGAAAAATTCCATGCAGCAAAAAAATCATAGAAGCATAGAGTGATTTAGGTTGGAAAAGACCCTTAAGATCATCGATCCAAACCATTAACTTAACACTACAAAGTCCACCACTAAATGTTGTCCCTAAGCACCACATCTACGCATCTTTTAAATCCCTCCAGGGACGGTGACTCCACCACTTCCCTGGGCAGCCTGTTCAGTGCCTGATAACCCTCTTGAAGAAATGTTTCCTAATACCCAACTTAAACCTCCCCTGGTGCAATGTGAGGCCATTTCCTCTTGTCCTATTACCCGTTACTTGAGAGAAGAGACCCACACCCACCTCGCTACAACCTCCTTTCAGGGAGTTGTCCTCTTCTCCAGGCTGAACACCCCCAGCTCCCTCAGCCACCCCTCAACAGCACTTGTGCTCTAGACCCTTCCCCAGCTCCGTTGCCCATCTCTGGACACACTCCAGCACCTCAAAGTCTTTCTTGCAGTGAGGGGCCCAAAACTGAACACGGCACTTGAGGTGTGGCCTCACCAGTGCCGAGTACAGGGGGTGATCCCTTCCCTATTCCTGCGGGCCACGCTATTGCTGATAGAAGCCAGGATACTGTTGGCCTTCTTGGCCACCTGGGCACACTGCTGGCTCATATTCAGCCGGCTGTCGACCAGCATCCCCAGGTCCTTTCCCACCGGGGAGCTTCCCAGCCACTCCTCCCCAAGTCTGTAGCGTTGGACCCAAGAGCAGGACCCTGTACATGCCTTGTTGAACCTCATACAATTGGCCTTG
This sequence comes from Podiceps cristatus, assembly GCA_000699545.1. Classification (NCBI taxonomy): domain Eukaryota; kingdom Metazoa; phylum Chordata; class Aves; order Podicipediformes; family Podicipedidae; genus Podiceps; species Podiceps cristatus. The sequence continues at coordinate 8,755 of JMFS01129098.1, read as the reverse complement.
GCCCATTGGTCCAGCCTGTCCAGATCCCTCTGTAGCACCTTCCTACCCTCAAGCTGATCAATGCTCCGGTCCAACTCGCTGTTGTCTGCAAACTGAGGGTGCGCTCGATTCCCTGCGTCCCAGTCATTGATAAAGATGTTAAACAGGACTGGCCCCAGTACTGAGCCATGTGGAACACCACTAGTGACTGTCCTCCAACTGGATTTAACTCCATTCCCCACAACTCTCTGGGCTTGGCCATCCAGCCAGTTTTTTACCCAGCACAGAGTACACTCATCCAAGCGTACTTGAGCAGCCACTTTCTCCAGGAGGATTCTTTGGGAAACAGTGTCAAAGGCTTTACTAAAGCCCAGGTAGACAACATCCGCAGCCTTTCCCTCATCCACTAAGTGGGTCACCTTGTCACAGAAGGAGGTCAGGTTGGTCAAGCAGGACCTGCCTTTCATGCACCCATGCTGACTGGGCCTGATCCCCTGGTTGTCCCATATGTGCTGCATGATGGCTCTCAAGATGACCTGCTCCATGACCTTCCCTGGCACCGAGGTCAGGCTGACATGACTGTCTTTCAACACAGTTTGGTGGCGAGCCGATGTCGTACACACGCTTCAGCATTGCCCGGCAAACGGATGGAGACAACGGCCATGTGGAGATGAGGCTGGCTGACGATGAGGAAGGAGGGGAAGTTGGGAAACCAGAGCACCTGCATGCCAGTGTGCCTCCTCCCCGGAGGAGTGGCAAGAACCTCTGCTTCCTAGTTATGGCAGCTGTCCTCCTCCTCTTGATTGGTAAGGAAGGGTGGGAGGCAAGGGCATGAAGTGAACACTGGTATTGAGCATATCTGCAGCTGTTATCATTTGAATGTGTACTGTTTGGGGAAATAACTAAAGAGCCTGGATCCAGGCTGCAGCCTCTTGTCACTAACTGTAAATATGTCTAGCTCAGGCTTATGGTATAGAATTGACACAAAGAAGTGTGAAATTTGACAGTGGAGCTGTGACTTAGCTGAAGGGCAAACTTCAGTCCATGTGGCAAGTGTACTGGTTTTCCCTCGATTAACTCTTAACTCTTCTCTAGAGATGTGGGTGAACATATCAGTAAAGCCTCCGGTGCTTGTCTCTCGAGTGCCACTGACCTAAGTAAGCATTCCCCTTCCCAAGTAGGGCTGGAGAGACTCTGCCAAGCACAAGATCAGATTTACAGTGTGCCTTGAAACACACCAGCTCAGGCAAAATGCCAGGCTGCATATTCCTGTCTGTCCTTAGCTATGCCAGTTTGTCAAAAGTGGTATGAGAACAGAGCTGCATCTTAACCATGAAGCTGCTTTGAATGCATTCGTACCATGTGGGGCTGGTTTAGTCGTTCTGCAGTACAAAGAAGTGCCTGTTCTGTCCATAGGGTTTCTGATCGGCTACTTGAGTTACCGTGGACGAATGCAGAAGGCCACCAGGTGCCTGGATGGAAGTGGCAAGTGTGAAGTGACTCCTACTGCATCTTACCTAGCGGATGATGATGAAACTGAGGAAGAAGAGATTCCTGGACCCCGTGTCTTGTACTGGCCTGATCTGAGATCACTGTTGTCAAATAAGCTGTCAGCCAGACGTCTTGAGGACAACTTGAGGTAACAGTTCCAGAAAACTTAGCTAGAGCTATGGGAGAGGCATTGTGAGCAGAAATTGAGCTTCTCTGGAGAACAAGGTCCTTAAAGATGTTGTGGGGTGGTGTTTAGTTAAATATGGGCTTAAGTGGCCCATCCAATGTGGGTTTGCAGGCCGGAGCACTGCAGTGCAACCTGGTGCTGTAGCCTAAGCTCTACATCTGTTACCTACAGGCAAAGAGCAAATAAGTACTCTTTTGAAGCTGGCCTGAGTGAAGATGAGAGTGTTGCCAGCTACATTCACGAACAGTTCACCAGCTTCCTCATGGATGAAGTGTGGAATGATGAGCACTATGTTAAGCTGCAGGTCAAAGGCAGGTATGTTAAAGAAGAGGTGCAGATCTCTTCCTTACAGTGTGGATATCTGTAGCCTTGAGCAAGCATGTGACTTCTGCTGAAAGCAGTGCTAAGATTGTGAGCCAGTTGTCCCTCTCCAAAGAAGGCCTCAATCTAGCCAAGCAGTAGCTGCCCCTGTCTCTTCTCGGGCTTTCTAAATCCAGTGGGTCTGGTAGCATCCCTCTGGATTTTTCCTCGCACAGCCGTTTCCTGAAATCATGCTTAGGAATTGAAGAGAAAATGAACCTGAGTAAAAACTCATCTAGAGGGCAGATTCCCTGTGCCTAAAACTGCTAGTGTGGGTGACTGTCCTGTCACCCAGACAGGTGTCGCAGACCTGGCTGTGGCTCAGGAGAATATCAACAGACGTTGTGTTGACTGACAGCTCATACCCTCATGTCTTACTTGCCCCTCCATGTCCTGAGGAAATGAATTTCCTTAGCCCCTCTTAGGAGGGGACTAAGAGAATTGAAAGCCTAGATTCTGTCTGCTACTTGTCCTAGAAATTGGCATTTGTTAATGTGTCTGAATAATCCCAGAGATTCTTGCACAGAAGTACTGGGATGAGTCTGCCTGTTTCAGGCTTCGCATTGACTTGATTGCTGGGGCACAGACTGAAATATGGGAGCTAGTTAAATACGGAGTTTATGTATGAAAGAACATAACACTCTCTCTTTACATTTAACAGTAGCAACAACAAAGTGTCTGTTCTGAAAAATGATGAAGAGGAGGAATTGGAGAGTCCCGATGCATATGTGGCATACAGCAAGACTGGCTCAGTTGTTGTAAGTGACTCCAAAAAGATCCTGGAAACATGCTTGCATGTTTCCAAAATAAGTCCCTTTGAGATATGGAGTGTATAAAACCCTCCCCAGTTAGAGAGCTGGGGATGGTGGTGGGGAGAGTGGAGTGAGGAGTGGGCCCAGATAGTTTTATTACTTCTGCATCTTGCAGAAGTAATAAAACTAACTGTTTCAACTTCTCTGCTGGGGTCCAGACAGGAACCTTGTCAGAAGTGCTGCTCAGTCAGGCCTGTTGGCTGTGATCAGAGTTTACGTTGCTGGGCTTCAACTCCCTACTGTTAAAGGCAGTCAGTTCCTGTGACTCTATAGGCTGTTACTGACATAGGACTGCTGCGTAGCACTCAGTCGCTGAGGTGAGCAGCTCTGGCGCCGGCAGGATCTGCAGCAGAGGGCTCTGGTGCCGTGCACAGGGGTTTCCCAAACCAGGGGAGCCTCGGAGGGAGCTGAGAGACAAGCCAGGAGCTGGCAGCTCAGGCGACAGTGGCTGAGGAGACCCAGGCAAGGCCAGGAGCAGGGGCGGCCAAGCCCCCACACGTATTAAAGAAGGCCTTAGCAAGCGCCAGCAAACAGGGCAGGCAAAGAGGGACTGGTGCAGCAGTTTGTGCAGGGAGGGTTGACACCAGGGAGCAACGGTGTCCACCCGGCAGAAAGCCGTGGTTACTCTAAGCCCTGCACACACCACAACTGAGGCGGCTTCCCAGAGGGAGCTGTGGTAGGAACACGCTGCTGCTGGGCTGCGGGCCGAGCCCTGCTCTGACGCCAGCACGGGATGGCAGCAGGGAGCACAGCCGTGGGAGGTGTGCGCAGGGCAAGGAGCTCCTCCGCTTGGTGACGGAGCTCTGGGAGGCGGTGGGCAGGTTGAGGAGTATCACGGAGTGTGAGGCGGAGGGAGGTTACTGGAATCGCACCCTGCCTTCCCTGCCTCAAAAGTGCCCTGTGAAGCAAAAAAAAGAGACTGGCCATTGACGTAGGAGGCTCCCTTCTGAAGGGAGCAGAAGGCCCGATATGCAGACTGGACCTACTTCTTGGGGAAGTCTGCTTCCTCCCTGGGGCCTGGGTCAAAGATGTGAAGAGAGCTTCCCACACTGGTACGGCCCTCAGATTACTATTTGAGTAAGCATGGGCTTATGAAAGGCAGGTCTTGCTTGACCAACCTGATCTCCTATGACAAGGTGACTCATGTAGTGGACAAGGGAAGGACCGTCTCCCTATTTGGGAGCAGTTTTTGTTTAATTGCTCTTGTAATATCGTCTCCCACCCCAAAGCCTCCATCAAAGTGCTATGCAGCCTCTGGTTAGTTACCCGCTTGGCAGAAAGCCTTCTTGTCTTGTTTTCTAACTGCCCCTGTAAAGTTTTCACTAGATCTTGAAGGGATTTTACTGCCTCCCCTTCAGCTTGCTGGGTTGCATGTTTATCCCATGGTGCTGCCATCAGGGCAGCCCCTAGAACCACACATACCAATGCTTTCCCCTTTCCAAGCTTCAACTTCCATTCTTTTGCAAAGGTGGAGATTCTACCACTTGCACATCATGCCAATTATTCTGTGCCCAAGTCATACCAGGGGGAGAAGGTCAGGCATTATAGCCCTCTAGTCCCTCCAGGTGAGGGTTACAATCTACAACCAGGCTTCCCTGCGGTGCTGTGTCCGTCTCTGGTGCCCCAGCATAGACAGACATGGATCTGTTGGAGGAATGATCAGAGGGGTGGAGCACCTCTGCTATGACAACAGGCTGAGAGAGTTGGGTTGTTCAGCCTGGGGAAGAGCAGGCTCCAGGGAGATCTTATTGCAGCCTTTTAGTACTTAAAGAAGGCCTATAAGAGAGGTGGGGACAAACTTTTTAGCAGGGCCTGCTGTGATGGGACAAGGGGTGATAGTTTTAAAGTAAAAGAGGGAATTTAGACTAGACATAAGGAAAAAAATTTTCACCGGGTGGTGAAGCATTGGACCAGGTGGCCCAGAGAGGTGGCAGAAGCCCCATCCCTGGACACATTCCAGGTCAGGCTGGACGGGGCTCTGAGCAACCTGATCTGGTTGCAGATGCCCCTGCACATTGTAGGGGGTTGGACTACACGGTCCTTAAAGGTCCCTTCCAACCCAAACTATTGTATTATTCTATGATTCCCTGAGAAGCCATAATAAGCCTACAGTTACAAGGATCAGATCCCTTGTTAATCCTCTGAGAATCGTCTCCCCTTGTGTACGACTCCTCTCAAGAGAGGAATCTCGATACAGGCCTGGTCCCAATGATCACTTTAGTACCAGTGAGAGGATCCTGTCTGTGACACCAGTAAAAAATGTTGTGTCCCACCTCAGAGGCAGGAGGAGAGCGACTAAGGTTCTAAAAACCCTCTCAGGCTAAATTAAGGTGAAATGACACCAAACAATCAGTTGAACAGTTTATTTGTAACAAAGGCAACTTGAACTTGGAAACTTGGAGAAGTGTTGGCAATGTGGGTTCATTCTTACTGGAAAAACATGTATAAAGAGAAGAAAGGAAAAGAAAGAGATAGTGAAATATATCATCGCCCCTGGATCCCATAATGATGATGATGGACACGATGATTCTCCGATGGTGGGCACGCGCTCAGCTCCTCAGAGTTGTGTCTTTTATAGGCATTTGCCCCACCCCCAGGTCAGGTTTCTCCCTCTTCTTGTGCTTATTAGTTGTCATGCACAGTCCTGTCTTACGGAACCTTCCAGAAGTGGGTCTGGGGGCTTACCAGGCATCTCGGGTGGTCTCAACCCCCACCTCTGTGCTTGTGCCATCCTGTCAGGACGTGGGACTGTGCACCCTTCCGCACACCCCCCCCATACCCTGTGTTGTCTGATATACTGCTGCTGTGCAGAACTCACCTGCAACTTAACTTGCCTATGATGTTTGAGACACACGTTTACCTCTGTCAGCCTCTCACACCAGTGTTTCTGTTCCAGGGCAAACCAGTCTATGTGAACTATGGACTGAAAGCTGATTTTCAGAAGCTGCAGGAGCTGGGTGTTTCACTGAATGAAACTATAATCATCTTCAGAGCTGGAAAAATAACCCTTGCTGAGAAGGTAAGCAGTCTGTGCCCCAAGTCTTGGCCGAACTAGACAGCAGAAAGCTGTATTTCCTTCTCTTGAAGACACACCTCTGTGCCTCAGTTCAGATCTCTAGAAGTCATGTATGTAGGCTTGTCCCTGCAGGTCTGATCTTGCTTGTTTGCACTAAGCTTCCGTGTGCGGGTCTGGACACCAAGACTGAACAGAGCTGGTGACCATTTATGGTGGCATTCTTCTTGGCCTCTGGCAGTCTGGCTGGGACAGCCACGTGTCTGGAGTGATGGAGAGGGAGGCAGCGGGATGCCACAGGGTGCAGAGCTGGCTGGTGCCGCTAGCTGCGGCAGTAGGGCTGCTAGAAGCAGAGCAGCTTTGCCTCCAGAGCACCTCTTGCTGCTGCAGCCAGATGCTCTCAGAGCAGAGTCTCACTTGGGTTCTTGCTGACTCTTCACTCGGACCAAGTGAAGGCGCTGGCACTGCATGCCCAGTCGGCTGCCTTGCGTGTTGCTGTGATGTTCCCTCTGCAGCGAGTAGAACCCAATAGCCAAGCGGCCTAAAGGATGTCAGTCCTTCTGTCCCAGGCCTGACCCAGAGCTGCCCCTCAGGGGGGTTCTCCTGGGAGGCTGGGGCATAGGGCTCCTTCCAGTCAGGCTCTGCCTGTCTGCATGCATCACAGGCAGAGCTGAAAAATGTTTCCGCAAAGGGTGCTCACTGGTTCTCCGGTTCCCTTCCTGCTTTTCAAACTGGTGTCTAGCCTTGCAAGAGTGTTTGTACTGGTGGCATATAGGAGCCAGCTGGACTGTAGGTATATTGAACAGGGACCTGACTAGGCTGCTCTGCCTCCATTCTCCATGCAAATATTAGCCTCCAGCAGCTGCTTATCTTGTCTTGAGGCTAACCTAATCTTGGGAAAACAGATGGAGCATAATCAAAATTAAATAACATCTAAGCTGTTCTGAGGAGCAAGTTATCAGCTGAAGGAATCATAGGGTGAGACACTAACCATGGAGTGTCCTAACTGTTCAAAAGGGTGTTAGACACACTCTGCCTGGAGTAGGTCCAAGCTGCTAGTATCCGGCTTCCTTGTGTACCTGTCACTGTCAGGTAGCGGCTAAAATCTGTTGTGGATGTTGGGCATTGAGGAGCACAATGCTTCACATGAATATTCCATGTACTTGCCTGAACTCCCCTGGCTTGCAGGGCAGGTGTGTAGTTAACTTTACTCTTTGTGCCAGGTTGCAAATGCCAAAGAAGCAGGAGCAGTCGGTGCCCTGATGTACCTGGACCCCTATGATTACAGGGACACAGAAGCACTTGTCCCCTTTGGGCATGTGAGTATGCGACTGGCTCCCCCCTGTTTGCTGCTCTCTTGAACCCTTCTCACTGGACTGCAGATGGCAGCGGGCCTTGGGCAGGCCTCTGGCTCAGCAGTGCTTTTGCCCTTTTTGTACGTGGAAACTGTTGGGCTTCTGAGACTTGAGGGCTCCTCTTGTTTTTCACAGGCTCACCTTGGAACTGGAGACCCTTACACTCCAGGCTTCCCTTCTTTCAATCACACCCAGTTCCCACCAGTGGAATCGTCTGGACTACCTCGCATTGCCGTTCAGACTATCTCTAGCCAAGCAGTAGGAAAGATCTTCAGGTAACTTTCTTCTGGCTTGCAGGCTGGGCTGCTGTGGGCCTCTTGCAGGGGTGAGGACGGTGGGGTACTGTGAGCCCAGGGAGCTCTCTGCTGCTCTCTGCTGTGTATCGCAGGGAGTGCTTACGGGAACTGGCTGGAGAAATGTCACACGTGCCCATGTCTCGTGTTTTAGATTGATTTTAATCTAGTGTAATCTAGACGATGGTGGAGTTCGGGATCCTGCATGGAGGAAGCAGGACACTAAGTAGGATTACAACCGTGGACTTCAGGAGAGCTAACTTTGGCCTCTTCAAGGACCTGCTTGGATGAATCCTGTGTGTTAGGGTTCTAGAAAGTGGTGGTGGTGGGGGGGGAGTGTCCAAGAAAGCTGGTCAATATTCAAGCATCACTTCCTCCAAGCTCAAGAGCAGTGTGTTCCCATGAGCAAGGAATTGGGTAAGGGAGGCAGGAGACCTGCATGGATGAGCAAGGAACTACTGGCAAAACTCAAGTGGAAGAAGTAAGTCTATGGAATGTGGAAAAAGGGACAGGCCACTTAGGAGGAATATAGGAACGCTGTCAAGCTATGCAGGGATGCAACGAGGAAGGCTAAGGTCCACCTGGAATTTAACCTAGCAAGCGACTTCAAGGACAGTAAGAAGGGCTTCTTCAAATTACATCAGTAGCAAATGGAAGGAAGACTAGGGAAAACGGTGCCTCTGCTGAATGAGATGGGTGCCCTGATGACAAAGGATATGGAGCAGGCAGCATTACTGAATGCCTTCTTTGCTTCAGTCTCTATTACAAAGGCTGGCCCTCAGGAATCCCTGGGGGTAAGGGGGGAAGTCTGGAGAAAGGATGGCCTTCCTTTGGTTGAGGAGGATCAGGTCAGAGATCGGTTAGGCAAACTGGACACCCACAAATTGGTGGGCCCCAATGGGATGCACCCACAAGCGCTGAGGGAGCTGGCAGATGTTGAAATGTCAGGGAGAACAGAAGTGCCTGAGGACTGGAGGAAAGTCAAAGTCTTCAAAAAGGACCTGGGAAACTATAGACCAGTCAGCCTCACCTCCATCCCTGGAAAGGTGATGGAGCAGCTTGTTCTGGAGGTCATTTCTAAGGATGTAGAAGAAAAGGTGATCAGGAGTAGTCAGCATGGATTCACCAAGGGGAAATCATGCTTGACCAGTCTGATAGCCCTCTGTGATGGCACAACTGGCTGAGTGGATGAGGGGAGGGCAGTGTATGTTGTCTACCTTGACTTCAGCCAGGTTTTTGACAGTCTCCCATAACATCCTCATAGA